>CM034148.1:577894471-578037477 GCA_019776745.2 Taxus chinensis | reverse complement strand
CTAATATTATAGAAGTGACATATACAATAGAGTTAATTAAATATCTTGCTAATTTATATGAAAAACCTATTGCTTCAAATAAATTTTATTTGATGAAGAAACTATTTAGTTCTAAGATGTATAAAGAAGGATCTGCATCTAGTCATTTGAATGATTTATGATCTATTGTAAATCAGTTAAAATCAATTGATATTTCGTTTGATGGTGAAGTGAAAGAACTCTTATTCTTATGTTATTTTCCTGATAGTTGGAATAACTTGGTAATGGTTGTTAGTAATACAACTGCTAATAATAGTTTGATGTTTGATGATGTGGTTAGTATAATCTTGAATGAAGAAATTTGTAGAAAATTATAGAGGAATCATCAGCTGGGAATGTTGTGAATGTAGAAAGAAGAGGTAGGAAGAAGGAGAGATTTAAGAGTAAGAATAATGAGAAATCAAAGTCAAGGAATGGAAAATCTAAATCCAGAGGTAAGGGAATTACCTGTTGGAATTGTGGAAAGAAAGGACATGCAACAAAAGATTATTGGTCAAAGGATAAAGAGAACCAACACCCGGACAAAGGTAAAGAGGTAAATATGGTAGCATAGGTAATGCAATATACTCTTATTATTTCTTTGGATAATAGAATAGAATCATGGGTTTTATATTTAGGAGCTTCTTTCCATGTAACCCCTAATAAGGGTTATTTTAGAAATTATGTCTAAGGAAATTTTGGGCATGTTTATTTGGGTGAAGATGAAACTTGCAGTATTACTATTAAAGGGGAAGTTCATCTAAAATTACAAAATAGAAATACATGAGTATTAAAATATGTGAGGCATGTGCCAAGCCTCAAGAGGAATCTTCTTTCTTTAGGGAAACTAGGTGACGTTGGTTACATGGTTACATTCACATCAAACTCTTGGAAAGTCACCAAGGGTGGCTTTTTTGTGGCAAGAGGCAAGAAGGTAGGAATGTTATATTTATCTACCTGTGTTATTGATTCCTTTTATGTGTTTTCTACTTAAGATTTATATGCATGCATGTGGGATAATTGGTTGGGCCATATGAGTCAAAAAGGAATACATATCTTAAAGGCTAAGGTTAAGTTATCAGATTTGAAAGATTTAGATCTTGATTTTTGTGAGCATTGCGTCTTTAGAAAGAAAAAGAGATCAAGATTTCTCAAAGTTGGGGCAACTAAGAAGGACCAGAAATTGGAGCTTGTTCACTCATATGTGTGGGGACTATCCCATGTAGCTTCTTATGGATGATCCCAGTATTATGTAACTTTAATCAATGATGCTATAACAAAGGTATCAATTTATTGTATTAAACATAAATCTAATGTTTTTAAGACTTTTAAAAGATGGAAATATGTTGTTGAGAATGAATAAAATTCAAATTTAAAGTTCATTAGATTTGACAATGGTGGTGAGTATTGTAGCAAGGACTTTCAATGATTATTGTTTAGTGAATGGGATACATAGAGAAAGAATGGTTCTAAGAAAACCACAAGAGAATTATGTTGTAGAAAGAATGAACATGACAATCATGGAACATGTGCTAGAAGTATGAGGATACATTCTGGATTGCCCTTGCAGTTTCTGGGCAAAAGTAGTTAATACATCGGTTTATTTGATTAATCTATGGCCCTTCAAGTTCACTAGATGGAGGAATACCAGAGGAATCTCTGGACCGGAAAAGAGGTATATCTTTCTTTTCTTAAAGTTTTTGGTTCAGAAGCTTTTGTGCATGTTGATAGGGAAAATAGGAAAAAATTTGGATGCAAAATCTAAGAGGTGCACTTTCATTAGTTATGGATATGGTGATTTCAGATTCTTCGTTTTAGGATTTAGAGAATTCTAAAATTATTAGGAGTCATGATGTTGAATGGAATGAAAAAAGAATGTACAGGGATCAAATTTTGGTACCCAAGGATGAGATCCATTGAGAAGTTTATTGAATGAAAATGAACTCTCGAGTTTTAAGCATAACACCTACAGAAATACACAGTAACTAGTGGTTGGTTATTCCCTGACCGGGTACTCGGCTAGATGAACCGCGGATCAGTTACAGAGGATCCAGAATCAGACATCGGTTAGCAGAACCAGACGTCGGTTAGAGGTGACCGGTGTCGGTCACTGTTAGAAGTTGGATACTAATGTTTAGGAGGCCTAGAATAGAGCCTCCGATACCCCCAAACTCCTGTGAGAAGGTCACAAAGGGTAAGTAAACTTCCAGAAAGATTTACACCTTCTCTATTTTATTTATTGTTGACTGATAGTGGTGAACCAGAGAGATTTGAAAGAAGCAATTCATGATAAAGACTCATGTTTAGTGGGAGCATGATATGGATGAGGAGATGAAATCCTTAGAACAAAACCTAGAACTTGGGATTTTGTTAAGCTGTTCCAGTAGGTAAAGAGGACATTACAGAACAAGTGGGTTTACAAGATTAAGGAAGAAGAGGGTGGATAGAAAGGATACAAGGCAAGGCTTGTAGTAAAAGGTATTTACACAGAAAGTCAAGTATTGGACTTTGGTGAAATATTTTCTCCTATGTAATTAAGATGAATTTCATATTCGTACTGTATTGAGTTTAGTTGGAGTAGAAGATTTGCATTTAAAGACAACTAGATGTGAAGACGGACTTTCCTTCATGGTGATTTGGATGAATAAATTTATATGTACATCAGCTGCTTGGGTATGAAATCAAGGGTAAGGAGAAACTAGTGTAGTAGGTTGAAAAAGAGCCTATATGGGCTCAAGCAAGCTCCAAGGTAATGGTACATGAGGTTTTATGGTTTCTATGCATGAGCATGGTTACTTGAGATGTGAATTTGACCATTGTGTTTATTTCAAGAAGCTTTAAAATGGGAGCTATATTATTTTGTTACTGTATGTGGATGATATGCTTATTGCATGATCTAGTATGCAGGACATTGGTGAGCTCTTAAGAGAAAGTTAGCTCACACATTTGATATGAAGTATTTAGGAGTTGTAAAAAGAATCCTTGGCATGCAAATACATAGAGACAAGAAAAATAAGAAATTGTATTTGTCTCAAGAGGATTATATCTATAAGGTGTTAGAAAGGTTCAACATGCAGAATGTCAAAACCTGTTAGGTGCACCTATGGCTGGACACTTAAAATTAAGCAAAGATCAGTTTCCTTCATCACATGAGGAGGTCAAATACATGACATGAGTGCCATATGCTTTAGCAGTTGGAAGTCTCATGTACACTATGGTTTGTACCAGACCAGACAATTACAAAGGCATGTGGGAGTTATGAGTAGATATATGGCTAATCCAGGTAAAGAGCATTGGAAAGCAGTCCAATGGATACTCAAGTTATTTGAAAGGGACATCTAGCATGCAGTTATGCTATGGAGGTTTGGATATTTCATTTATGTGGCTATATTGATTTGGATATGGCTGAAGATCTGGATGTTAGGAGGATCACTACTAGATATATTTTCACAAGTAGGTGGAACAACAATTAGCTAGATTTTGAGATTGTAGAAGGTTGTGGATTTTTATACTATAGAGGTAGAGTATGTTGTAAGCTACAGAGGCTAGCAAAGAGATGATATGGATGAGTCAGATTCATGGAAGAGTTGGGAAAGCAGTAAAGATGATTGTAAATTGTTTAGTGACAATCAGAGTGTAATTCATTTGGTAAAGAACTCAACGTTTCATTCGAGAATGAAACAAATTTAGTTGAGGTATCACTTCATATGGACAGGTATTGGAGGATGGACAGTTGAATCTGAAAAAGATTCATATGAGTGAAGAACCCTGCAGATATGCTAATGAAGCCATTAGCAAAGGAGAAGTTGGAGCTACACTCCACTTCTTTTGGTCATTGAAGTTTGAGACTTAAAGAGAAAGAAACAAAGGTCCAAGGAAAATATCCAAGAATGATGTTGTATAGGTATGGTGCAGTAATTAAACTCCAAGTGGGATATTATTGAGTTGTGGAGCTCAATTACTTCATTTTAGCATGCTATATTGGAGCTTGTTAGAAAACATAGTAACCAACATTGGTCATGTAGGGACCAACATAGGTCACCTATGACCGAAATCGGTTAGGGCAAAACCAGCGTCAGTTACCTATGTGCGGAAGTTTTTTAATTAAATCATCGAGAATTATATCTAAATTATAGCATTAAATATAGATTTATTGATTGTAATTGCATGGCTAAGTGCCCTAAGTCTATATAACGTACTATATAAGAACACAAAGCTAGGGTTTATAAGTAATGATAAACAAGAATTAGAAAGAACTTGAAAATAGGTTGGTGAGAGAGAGAATTCTTGGTGGTAGAGAAGGATAATTTCTCCTTCAAGGAAGAAAGTATTGATACATCTGAGAGGTGTGGAAGATTGTAAATCTTCATTGTATATATTGTCAAAGCTTTGGATAATATATTGACTTGTTTCTTGGTGGACGTAGCCCACACTAGGTGAACCACGTTAAATCTGGTGTTAATTTATGTCTTTTTTTTTGCATATTTCTTCTAGATTGAATATCCACTTTTATTTGCATGTATGCTTAGATCTGATATATTGTCTGTACAACCGGTGTGCTAACCCCAACAATTGCCAACATTTGATTTTAGACACTACATACTTCATACATAGTGCATCTAAACATTTAGGACATAAAATCTCACGGTGTCTACTAAACATATGGATTGATAAGTTATTGAAGCTTACGTATTCAGACTGGCATGTCTCTTGCATCTACTTATACACATTGCATTCATTATCCTTCTGTTTTCTACACTAAAGTTCCATGGTCCATACTTGACTACTGAGGGTTTAGCATCTCAAATGGACCTCAACACACTCGAGCATTTACTCACATATTCATGCACTCACATTCTTGATACCCTACACATTACGCTTTGATAAAGTCCCATATTCTATAGTACACACATAGAAACCATTTCACGATGACTCATTCTCATTTACGATTCATTATTGTAATTCTAAGGGGGCATAAATAAATTAACCTCGTTACATCATTCTAGATCAATTCAGGAGGCATGCATCTCCTCTCATTCACACTTCATTCCATTCTACCTGATCCATAACATACTTACCCTCATGAACTTGGTTACATATGATTCTTTTCTTATGATTACATGTTCAGTTTATTAGACATGCTAGATAGATATCGTATCTGTCACTCTCTTTATCACACAGATGTTCCTGAGATGAATTATGTGATTTGTATTTGCATGATTTTAGACTATACATATTTATATCATCCAAATAACACGGATGATTATCAAAATACCTATTGATTAATCCTTGACAATGGATCCAAGGGGCATCCACTTTTATACATTACAGGTAATGTGGTTTCCTAGCACATTAATATATTGGACAATCCATGATTTGACATACTTTTTATCTATATGACATGATAATAGCCCCAATTCATGGTGAAAAAATTGTTTTGCAAGTCTGATTTGCCTCCATGGTCTTGTACCAAAATATGATTATAACCAAAATTTTCCATCAAGTTTGTGGGATTTTCCCTTTTCCTTGCATGCACACTTTTCTAATTTTGGCTTAGTCATCCTTGATTTTCTTGCTACATTGTGAGTGGTAGTCCCAGTAATTGCATCATTTCAAGGTCTACATCTCTGTTCTTGCATATTAAAATTGTCTACACACAACCGTAGCTTACATTATTGTCTCCTTAGCGAGAACCACATTGGCTCACCCAAAATGGGTGTTTTTCTTTGCTTGAACTGATACATGTCTAGCAAGGAAAATGTTTACATGAACCCCCGTTGCTACCAAAAAAATACCCTTCCCCCTCTAGGGCACAATAATTATGATATTGGTCCCTGTAACCAGTTTTGGGCCACATACTCCTTGAATGACATATCCATGTAACCCAAATGAGTTTCGAAATCAGTTTCGGTGAATCATGGTAAAAATATAAAATCATTTGTAGATAGAATACATGAAAATCCTAAAACAAGTTTGGAATACATACATATTTTTTGAATTTTCCTGTAGTGCCCACATTTTTATAGCTCCAGTTATCTGTTAGTTCCTTTATTTCTAGACATATTTTGATTGAGACTCTGATAGACTTTGGACATTTTACTATGATATTTTATCCTCATGGACATTATGGCATTTTGGGTGCGTAGCGCCAATTGGACTAGATTTGTATACTGATATATTTCTTATGATATTGATGACACTAGCAGAGTTATATGGTATATTTATTGATTAGATGTTAGTCTCTTGTGGTTGATTTGATTAATGATATAGTATTTTGGATTTAATGAAGGTAATTTTTATGCTAACCTAAGTATATGTCGTTGCAATTTTAATTGTGGATGATTCATGGCAAACTATGTGGATAATTGGATGCATTGCACTATCAATTGTAAATTATGTTTGGACATTATAAGTTTGATTGATATTGTGATGTATAGATGATGTTTACTATATTGGACAGGTGCGGTTAATGTGTGCAATGAGTGTGCAGGTGACAGGTATAGGAGAGCATGAGTTTCAGGGCAGCTACGCAATTGTGCACAAGCAGCCCACGGGTTGAGTCCTAACCATGCTAAATGTTTGAGGCCTTAGATTAAATGTATTTAACTGGGCACCATGGGTGAACCTTCAATTTGTAATGTAATTGTGTCTTGTAAAATTAATTATGTTTAGGGTGTGTTTTATTAAGTAAATTAGCTTAGGGGTTTAATGATCTTATCTTAAGTTAAGTGTTGGTTTTAGGAAAGTGTGTGTGTGTTGGTAGAAGGGATTGGGGACCACATGTGAACCTTGGGTGGACCCCACACCCCTCTACCCATGTGCCCAAGCATGCCAAACCCGAAATTGGGTTATTTTGGGTAATTTTAGGGACCCCTTTTGAGTTTGGGGGTTCGCCTTAGCATGAAAATGGGCCCTTTGGACCCTACCTAATAGGTAGGGGGGCTTATTTCCAAGGTTTGGAGGGAGTTTCCCTCCCATTTAGCCTTCTTTAGTCACCATCCATGTAAGATGGTTGGATTGTGTGAAAGTGTTAAAAGTTGCTCCACTTTGTTTTATTTTAGTTTTTGGTATTTTGGGTGAAAAGGGAAAAAAGGTGAGTTTACTCTTACTTATTTGGTTTTTGGAATCTTTGACTCTTGAGAGGAGAGGGGGTGACACTTGTCACTTTCCCATTGGTGAGGAAATTTTTGGGTTCCTCTTTTTTTTTTTCCTCATGTGGGAAGGAATGGGTCTTCTTGGTTCATTTTTTTTTGGAGCACTTGGAGAATTTTGGGAGCTTGGAAGGAAGCTTGGACAAAGGGGAAAAACTTAGAGTTTTGGAAAGCATTATCAGAGGTAGGGTTCTTAACACTTTTTCTTCTTAGTTTTGTTTATCTTGTAAACTATGTTTGATCAATAAAATAGTGTGTGTGAAATGATGTGTTGTGAAGTTGTATGGTGAATGTGGTTGTTTGTCTTGTTCTTATTATTTTCTTTGTTTTCTCTCCACCATCATTTGGAATGATGTTTTTTGGAGAATGTAGGGGAAGAGAGAGGGATTTCCCTCTCAAACCTCATGGTTGTAGGTCAAGCCATGAAGGTCCCTTCTCATCCCCTCATATGGTTTGAGGTGGGAGAAAGGCTCATATGGCTTGAACCTTTCCCAATTCTTGGTGAGGAAACCCTTTTGGGTTTGAAAATCCTCCCAAGAAGGATTTCTATAGCATAAAGGAGGAATAAGGAGGATGTATGATTAGGAGGTATAAGGAGTTTTTATATATATGTATTTATTGGTGCTCCTATGGTTGGACACCTTGATTTGGGCATCCTTCTTCCTCTCTTCCCCCTTGTGAGGTTGACCTTGTTCTCCTCATGTTGTGGTTTTCATTGTATAGTAGGTCTAAGTGGTTGAATGGTCTTATGTTTTCTCTTGTTGTGTGTTTAAACCCCATTATTACTTGTGCACATTGTGGAAGCTAGTTCCTCTCTCCCATGGGCTTGGGGGAGGCTAGCATGACTTCCAACCATGGACAGGCATGTGATGATGTCTATTGGTTGGATGGTAGACAAACCATGTTCTCTTGGATTTGGATTCTTGTAGGAGTATTGGAGTTGGAGCTCAAGTTGGAAATAGTAGAGCCTCATGCCATCTTGGTCTTTCTCATCCTTGGAGGACATTGCCTTCACTTTGTTTATAAATGTGGCTTTGTCAAGTCTCATACACTCTTGTAAAGGTAACCATTATTATGTAATTATTGCTTCTTGTAAAACATTGGTCTTTACTAAGAGAGATTGTTATTTTTATTGTTGCTAGAATCTTGAAAGATTGTCATTTGAGTTTATAATGAAACTAATGAACTTTTTTATTTTCAATGCCTTCTTGTTGGAAGAAATTGTTTTGTTTAGAAATATGCAAAATATATAGTTATGAAATATACACTTGAAAACTTGAAATATTTAGTTGTGCATTTCATATAAAAAAAATAAAAATTTAGTGTGCTTGCTTTTTATTTCAAAAAAAAATATGGCATTACATTTTGGTATCAGAGCCGTGGTTCAAACACACAGACTCTTTGGGTACTTTCTATTTTATTTTATCTTTATTGATGTGTTAAAAATAAAATAAAATATATATATATGGGTTGTTCTTGGATAGTTATGTAATTGAGTTTAAGTCTCATTGGAAATGAAATATTGTAACAAAATGATTCATTTAATAAGAACTACTATTATCTTTTGAGTGAAAGTTGATTTATTGGATATAATGTTAGTCATGTAATAGGTTACTTTCTTACAAGATTTGGTGGCTTTATACAAAGAGATGAAGTTAGTTACACTCTATTTTTCATGAAAAATCTCAATTGGTGTTTGCTTTTGAAATCTTATTTTTTTTTAATGTTAAGGCATTTTAGCAAACCCTTTTGACGTGTTTCTAGTTTTCTCCTCTTGAACGAAATATAAAACTACATGCCTTTGTTTCCACATAAAGAAATAAATAGTTCTAACCTAGATTTGTTTTTTTTTTTAAAATAACTTTTAAAGTTCATAGTTCATGTTGACAAACAACTCATGTTGATCTTTTTTTTGTTATTATGTCATTTTCTTTTTCTTAGAATATTATATAACATATTTAAGTAGAAGCCATATTCTTTATCAAAAAAAAAATTGAAAGCAACTACTTTATATTCTTACATAGTATTTTACCTTTTAATATTTACTATGGTAGAGAATACCTTCTTGTAATACTCAAAATATGAAATGTTATAGAAGGTATACTTATAAATCTAGGTTTATAATACAGAATGTACTAAAGTACAGAATTGTTATATTGCTATACAACTTAATAGTAATAAAATAAACTGATATAAAATTTGTATAATACAATAGATTATATATACATACATATAAAATTATACATATATATATATATATATGTGTGTGTGTGTGTGTGTGTGTGTGTGTGTAGTTTTTTAAAATAAATAAATAAATAAATAAAAAACAGTGTTTGTGTGGGCCGAAGCCCCCAACCCACCTGAACCCTAACCTACCCCCAGCGTACTGTTCACACCCTGCCCCGTAGCCCAAACCCTGCACGCCCCCCACGGACCCAAACCCCCCCCGCTGCCCCGTCCAAACCCTATCCCGGACCCTGTCCCAAACCCTATCCCAAACCCTACCCCAACAAACCCCCTGTACTTTGCCCTCCCTGCGGCCCTGCCATCCCGCGTCCCTGTCGTACTCTGCTCTCCCTGTGGCCCGCCGCTTGCCCTCTCACACCCCCCGCGGCCATTACTCCACCCAGCCACCACCTCCAAACACCAATAAACCTACAAAAAAAAACCCAACAAAAATATATATATATATATATGTTCATCAAAATTTGGGTTTTTCTTCAACAAGCCTCACAGAAGAAAAGAAAACACATGGATTTTACAAAAGAAAAAGAGAATGCATGAAGCCAAAACTCCATAGCTCCTCCTCTATGGCTCCTCCACCTGCAAGAGAAAATGAAATGAAAACACAAAAGAAAGAAAAATAAAAAATGAAACCAAATGGGAAAGGAAGGAAAAGATAAGTTAAAGATGGAGTAGGGTTTTTCTAGAGCATCTTAAAATCAAGGGCCAATATTAGTTTGATCCTAGGGTGCACTTTAAATCCTACACAACTTAAAGTTATGGGAAATTTGATCGGAATGAAAATAAATAAAAGGGGGTGTGTGGGTACATTAAATTAAAAGGGGGAAAATTAAATTAAATTTAAAGAGTGTGTAAGGAAAATTTTAAAAGGGAGGAAGACTATTTACTTGCTAGGAGTGTATATTTTAACCATGACCCTAGAAAAACTTGATAGGGTAAAATAAAATAAATTATTATTAGGATAGTGTTAATTTATTTCAGGAAAATTAATTTTTATTATAAATCAATTATTAATAAAAGGGGCATTGCATTTGGTGTTATAATGATAATAACAATAATAATAATAATTTAAAAAATTAAAAATAATAATAATAATAATAATAATATAACGCTTCCAACAAACGTTTAGAAAGTTTATAAAACATTTTTTTTATCTCGGGTTCAGGATGGCATCCAAGAGGGGACGATCAGCTCGAGGTTCGGGATGTAGCGCACCTACGCAAGAGCCGCCGGCCCCCAATTTTGGGCCTCAGATATTAGAGACCCTACAGCAGCTGATAGGTGTCGTACAGGAGTGCCTTCCACCACCGTAGGTGCCTAGAGAGGAGGACATTCAGTTAGGAGATGAGGAGTTGATTGGTGAGGATGCACATCTAGAGCCACCTGAGCATGACATTTCGAGACAAGAGAGGTCACGCAACCCTTCCATCCTTGGTGAGAGGGTGGCCTCATTTCGTCACAGTCGTTCACATAGCTTCAAGGGACCTTTTGGAGATATGTGACCCCTCTCACCTGTTAGACCACATCGTCAGGATTGAGACACAGGCAGTGTGATTTGATACCTTCTTCGCCTTCAGCCACCTACATTTACTAGTTCGATAGATGGCTTTGGGGCAGAGTCCTGGCTCCTTAGCTTGGATAGCTACTTTGGCTTGCACTCTCATGAGAGCAACGTCAAACCCAGGTTCACCATACACCTCCTCCAAGACGCAACAGGCGTTTGGTGGAGGAATGAGGAGTGGAAGCTCCATTTGACTTGAGATACAATGACCTGGGAGTTGTTCAAGGAGTGATTCAGAGCTCGGTATATGTCAGAGCATTTTGTGCAGAAGAGGATTGATGAGTTTCACAACTTACGACAGGGTTCTAGCTCAGTGGCACAGTATGAGAGAAGGTTCTTGGATCTCTTGCAGTATGTAGACTACCTGCAAGATGAGAAGTTACAGGTAAACAGGTTCATTCGGGGCCTGAATGCAGATATAGCAGGAGTTGTTAGGATGTTATCTCCTCCCACGCTCGAGAAGGCTGTTGAGAAGGCCTACTTGGCTGAGGAGAATAGGACCAAGGCTCAGGAGCACAGAGATAGAAACAAGAGCAAGTTCTAGGACAGGATTCAAGCATTCTAGAGTCAGAGAGCATGGGGAGCAGTACCACCCCCTAGAGGAGGATTCTGGTCCTCTCTTGCAGCATCGAGAGCTCCTCCACACCCATCACAGAAGACACAGTATCAGGGACACCAACATCAGAGGGGTAGACAGACTCAGAGTTTTCAGTGAGGTGGGTCTAGAGGTGGTTTTGGTGGGTCTAGAGATAGGAGGCTGGGTACTCATCACTCATAGCCAGCCCGCTCGTAGCAGTCTACTAGGGTTGGACCGACAGGTTCAGTTTGCCAGAGCACAGGAGGGACCCCATCTCAGAGGGGTACAGGAGGATGTTTTATTTGTGGGGCTCTAGACCATTATGTGTGTATGTGTCCACACAAGCCCACTGCTACGGCTATTCAGAGAGCTCCTAGATCTGAGTAGACGGTGGGTGACGTGGGACATGCCCATCGTGTGTATGCAGTGGTTGACAACTGCCAGGCTGAGCATCAGGCCACAGTCATTGAGATGACAGGTACTATCAGGGGTATTTCTGTCTCAGTACTTTTTGATTCAGGTGCTTCTGATTCTTTTATATCTCCTTCTGTTGTAGACCAGTGTGGGCTAGTGGTGGCTAGGCAGCTAGATAGTTGGAAGGTTGAGTTGGCCTCTGGGGCTAAACTTGTCATGGACTTGTATGTGGAGAGTTGTGTACTCGATTTGGGATTCTTCTCCACTACGCTTGACCTCCGAGTTATTCCTTTATGATCCTACCAGGTAGTGTTGGGTATGGATTGGCTCAAGGCTCATCGAGCTAAGGTGGATTGTAGAGAGAAATTCATTAAGTGTCAGCATGATTTAGGTAGTGCAGTTGTGATTTCAGGGATGCAGAGACCCATTTCCTTGCGTATGATCTTGGCTAAGCAAATCAAGCAGAGCATGTGTAAAGGTTGCCAGTTGTTTGCTATCACTATCAGTGATCGTTCAGACAGTACTCCAGAGCATTCACCCCTTGATGATCACGCAGTTTTGAGAGAGTATGCAGATGTGTTTCCAGGGGAGCTTCCAGGTTTACCACCTAGTAGGGAGGTGGACTTCACTATTAACTTAATGTTTGGATCTGCACCAGTTTCTAGGGCACCCTATCGGATGAATACTTTAGAGCTTCATGAGATCAAGATTTAGTTAGAGGAGTTGTTAGAGAAGGGTCTCATTCGCCCTAGTGTATCTCCTTGGGGAGCGCCAGTCATATTTGTGAAGAAGAAGGATGGTTCTCTTAGGCTTTGTGTAGATTTTAGATAGCTCAACAAAGTCACAATAAAGAACCGTTATCCTCTCCCTAGGATTGATGACTTGTTTGATTAGATGCGGGGAGCTAGAGTGTTCTCCAAAATTGATCTCAAGTCATGGTATCAACAATTGCGTATTTCAGATGCAGACATTCATAAGACAGCGTTTCACACACGTTACGGGCATTATGAGTTCACAGTGGTTCCATTTGGTTTGACCAATGCCCCAGATGTCTTCATGAGCCTCATGAATGGAGTATTCAAGACATTTTTAGATCGCTTTGGTTTAGTCTTCCTTGATGACATATTGATTTATTCTCGTTCCGAGGAGGAACATGAGGAGCATTTGAGGCAGGTACTTCAGGTTTTGAGACAGCAAAAGTTGTATGGGAACTTGGAAAAATGTAGCTTCTTTCAGACAGAGATTTAGTACTTGGGTCATATCATATCAGGTGAGGGTATCTCTGTAGATCCCTCTAAGATTCAGGCTATCTTGGATTGGCCAGCACCCACATCAGTCACTGAGGTGAGGAGCTTCATGGGTTTAGCAGGGTATTACCGCAGGTTTGTGTAGGAATTTTCTAGGATTGTTCACCCTATTACTTCTCTTCAGAGGAAAGGGAAGAAGTTTAATTGGTCAGAGAAATGTGAGCAGGCCTTTCAGTTGCTTAAGGAAAGGCTAACCACAGTGCCCATCTTAGCAGTTCCAGACCCAACAGAGGATTTTTTTGTTTGCACTGATGCATCACTAGAGGGTTTGGGGAGCAGTTCTTATGCAGGTAGCGTCAGGTTATTACTTTTGAGTCCCGTAAGCTCAAGAACTACGAGCTTAACTATCCTACTCACGACTTAGAGCTTGTAGCAGTTGTTTATGCACTTGTGCGTTGGTGACATTTCCTTTTGGGTAGACCTTTCATCTTGAGGACAGATCATTGTAGCTTACAGCATATCTTCTCTCAGTCGAACCTCAACACTCGTCAACGGCATTGGATGGAGTTTCTATGTGAGTATGACATGGAGGTGCAGTATATCATAGGAAAGGAAAATTTTGTTACAGATGCACTTAGTAGACAACAGCATGTGCTTGCTTCTTTGACACTGTAGTCATATTTGAGAGGTAGGATACTTGAGCATCTTCCAGAGGATAGGTTTTATGAGGGTGCTAGGCATATGTTGGATTCTTAGGGTTCTTTAGGGGGCAGATATTCAGGATGCATGTTAGAGTTAGATGGTTTTCTTCAGTTCCATAGGTGCATTTATGTGCTTAAGGTAGGTGATCTGCGTAGTTTTATCCTTACTGAGGCTCATCGAGCCCAATACGCAACACATCTAGGAGTGAAGAAGATGCATGCTTATTTGAGAGAGTTATATTATTGACCGGGTATTCGTTGAGACATAGCAGATTTTGTAGCACGTTGTCTTGAGTGTCAGAGAGTCAAGGCGGAGCATTCTCATCCTGCAGGACTCTTATACCCTCATGACATTCTCAAGTGGAAATGGGATGTGATCTCCATGGATTTCATAGTAGGACTTCCTATGTCCTCTTATCGTCATGATGCCATTATGGTCACTGTGGATAAGCTGACCAAGGTTGTGCATTTCTCACCAACCAAGGTCACCTATAATGCACAGGCCATCACCAAAGTGTTCATGGAGGATATTTTTAGATTGCATGGGGTTCCGAAGACGATCATTAATGATAGAGACACCATCTACACATTAGTTTTCTGGACTTCTTTTCAGTAGGCCTTGGGTACACAGATAAATTTCAGTTCGGCTTATCATCCAGAGATAGATGGGCAGACAGAGAGAGTTAATCAGGTTCTTGAGGACATGTTAAGGATGTATGTGATGGACCAGCAGAAGAAGTGGGAAGACTATTTGCATTTAGTTGAGTTTTCCTATAATAAAAGTTATCATAGCTCCATTGGCATGGCTCCCTATCAGGATTTGTATGGACAACCTTGCAGGATGCCTGTGAGCTAGGATAGACTAGATGACAGGATTATTTTGGGGTCAGCTTACCTTCAGAATTTAGAGCAGTAGGTTGTTTTGATTCGGCAGCGTCTTGAGCAGGCTAGAGCACGCCAGAAGGCATATGCGGACACCAAGAGGATCGATCGTCACTTCTTAGTGGGTGACAAAGTCTTCTTGAGGGTTCATCCTCATAAGAGTCCGATCCGTTATGGAAAAGGGTTCTAAGCTATCACCTTGTTTTGTGGGGCCTTTTGATATTCTTGAGGTCATCGGTCCAGTTGCCTATCGCCTAGCTTTGCCACCACACCTTGCACGGACCCATGACATTTTTCATGTTTCTATACTACGTAGATATGTACCAGATGTTTCTCATGTTTTGGATTGGTCAGCATTATAGGTAGAGGATAGAGGGCAGTGGAGATTGAAGCCCATATGCATACTGGAGCACCAGAGGTTGGCCCTTCGAGGTCGAGATTTGGACTAGGTTAGAGTACAGTGGGACCGATATGATGAGTCATCAGCTACCTGGAAGGATGCTACACCACTGAGGGCTAGATATCCCTATCTCTTCCAATGACTTCCAAAAGGAAGTCTAATTCTAGGAGAGGGGGATGTAGTGCCCACATTTTTAATAGCTCCAGTTATCTGTTGGTTCCTTTATTTCTAGAAATATTTTGATTGAGACTCTGATAGACTTTGGACATTTTACTATGATATTTTATCCTCATGGACATTATGGCATTTTGGGCGCATAGCGCCAATTGGATTAGATTCGTATACTGATATATTTCTTATGATGTTGATGACACTAATAGGGTTATATGATAGACTTATTGGTTAGATGTTAGTCTCTTGTGGTTGATTTGATTAATGATATAGTGTTTTGGATTTAATGATGGTGATTTTCATGCTAACCTAAGTATATGTCGTTGCAATTTTATTTGTGGTAGATTCATGGAAAACTATGTGGATAATTGTATGCATTGCACTATCAATTGTAACTTATGTTCGGACATTATAAGTTTGATTGAGATTGTGATGTATAGATGATCTTTATTATATTAGACAGATGCAGTTAATGTGTGCAATGAGTGTGCAGGTGACAGGTATAGGAGAGCATGGGTTTCAGCGCAACTACATAATTGTGCACAAGCGGCCCACAGGTTGAGTCCTAACCATGCTAAATGTTTGATGCCTTAGATTAGATGTATTTAATTGGGCACCATGGGTGATCCCTCAATTTGTAATGTAATTATGTCTTGTAAAATTAATTATGTTTAGGGTGTGTTTTATTAAGTAAACTAGCTTAGGGGTTTAATGATCTTATCTTAAGTTAAGTGTTGGTTTTGGGAAAGTGTGTGTGTATTAGTAGAAGGGATTAGGGACCACATGTGAACCTTGGGTGGACCCCACACCCTCTACCCTTGTGCCCAAGCATGCCAAACCCGAAATTGGGTTATTTTGGGCATTTTTAGGGACCCCTTTTGAGTTTGGGGGTTCCCTTAGCATGAAAGTGGGCCCTTGGACCCTACCTAATAGGTAGGGGGCCTATTTCCAAGGTTTGGAGGGAGTTTCCCTCCCATTTTGGCCCTCTTTAGTCACCATCCATGTAAGATGGTTGGGTTGTGTGAAATTGTTAAAAGTTGCTCCACTTTGTTTTATTTTAGTTTTTAGTATTTTGGGTGATAAGGGCAAAAAGGTGAGTTTACTCTTACTTATTTGGTTTTTGGAATCTTTGACTCTTGAGAGGAGAGGGGGTGACACTTGTCACTTTCTCATTGGTGAGGAAACTTTTGGGTTCCTCTTTTTATTCTTCCTCATGTGCAAGGAATGGGTCTTCTTGGTTCATTTTTTTTTGGAGCACTTGAAGAATTTTGGGAGCTTGGAGGGGAGCTTGGACAAAGGGGAAAAGCTTAGAGTCTTGGAAAGAATTATAGAGGTAGGGTTCTTAACTTTTTTTCTTCTTAGTTGTGCCTATCTTGTTAGCTATGCTTAATCAATAGAATGGTGTGTGTGAAATGATGTGTTGTGAGTTGAATGGTTAATGTAGTTGTTTGTTTGTTCTTGTTGTTTCTTTGTTTTCTCTCCACCATCATTTGGATTGATGGTTTTTGGAGAATGTAGGGGAAGAGAGAGGGATTTCCCTCTCAAATATCATGGTTGTTGGTCAAGCCATGAAGGTCCCTTCTCATCCCCTCATATGGTTTGAAGTGGGAGAAAGGTTCATATGGCTTGAACCTTTCCCCATTATTGGTGAGGAAACCCTTTTGGGTTTGAAAATCCTCCAAAGAAGGATTTCTATAGCATAAAGGAGGAATAAGGAGGATGAATGATTAGGAGGTACAAGGAGTTTTGTATATATGTATTTTTTGGTGCTCCTATGGTTGGACACCTTGATTTGGACATCCTACTCCTCTCTTCCCCCTTATGAGGTTGACCTTGTTCTCCTCATGTTGTGGTTTTCATTGTATAGTAGGTATAAGTGGTTGAATGGTTTTATGTTTTCTCTTGTTGTGTGTTTAATCCCCATTATACTTGTGCACATTGTGGAAGCTAGTTCCTCTCTCCCATGGGCTTGGGGGATGCTAGCATGACTTCCAACCATGGAAAGGCATGTGATGATGCCTATTGGTTGGGTGGTAAACAAGCCATGTTTTCTTGGAGTTGGATTCTTGTAGGAGTATTGGAGTTGGAGCTCAAGTTGGAGATAGTAGAGCCTCTTGTCATCTTGGTCTTGCTCATATTTGGAGAACATTGTCTTCACTTGTAAATAAATGTGGCTTTGTAAAATGTCATATTTTTGTAAAGGTCCATTTTTATGTACTTATTGTTTCTTGAAAAACATAGTCACTACTAAGAAAGCTTTTATTTTATTGTTGCTAGAATCTTGTAATATTATCATTTGAGATCAAAATGAAACCATGAAATTTTTACTTCAATGTCTCTTGTTGGAAGGTGTTGTTTTGTTTAGAAATCTTCTCAATATATAGTTTTGCAATATACACTTGAAAACTTGAAATATTTAGTTGTGCATTGCATATAAAATTTGAAAATTTAGTGTGCTTGCATTTGAAAAAAAAATATGGCATTACAAGTTTCAGGGATTAGAATCAAACTTGGGTCCTTAGAATAGCACAACCTTTCTTGTATGCCCTTTACTAGGGGAAAGTACACAAAATTTTGGTAGTTCATCACAGTCTACATAACTCCACACACAACAAATTTTACAGGATATAAATTCCTTAGAAATTTTACGTTGGATCATATTTTGCACACCATCTACAGTGGTGTCCTACATTACAAGAAGCATTTAAAGGTCAGAGGATAACACCTGACTTTTCTTCTTACACTTCTTCCATATCATTGGCACGAGATCACCCCAAAAACTCTTGCACGATGGAAATGGCATGATATTTCTCAAAAAACTCATTCATCTACAAGATCCTTTCTATACTCTCTCCTCATCACAGATCAATTGCACATATTCCATTTTCACATTTTTGTATCTTACATATTTTCATTAACTTATTTTTACACATTTCGATCATATATATGTGTATTTGACTACTTCTTCATGATTCTATTTTGCGGGTACATCTGTATGGGAAGAAGTAGTCAACACCTTCACAACATCGACATCAAAAACATGAACATCACGACATCTACACATTAATTTCCTTCCTAGGTTTATTTTCATCATCACTTTTTGTACTTTCTCCTCCTTAGCATCCACGCTTCACATTTTTTATCACTCCATGCTTTTTCATGTCCCTTGCCATGCTCCTCTACATTGATCTACATGGGTATGCATATCTTATCTACTTTATGTTAATGAGATTTCCACTCACTAACATAAAGTGGGGGGAAATGTAGACACAAAATCACACACTTTAGGTAATTATCTAGTCTTGATTACATACTACTATTCATATGATACCTAAGTAAGAAAAATACTAATTGACCCATTTATTTTTCCATATTTGATTTCTTTCAATCTTCCTTTTTGTTCTTACACTCATGTTTTCCCAGTATGTCTTTTTATACTTTTTCATTTTTTAAATGAATACTAATCCTAGGAATAATTCCAGTCGATCCACGTTTGAGAGAGCCACATGAAAAGATAATATGAAGTACATATACAGATCTAAAGAAACTAACTCTAGGAATGAATAGACAAATAATAACAAGAAAATGGTATGGGAAGATGATGAAGAGACACAATATCTATGGCTTTCATAGGAGAAGCAATTTCAAGAAATATATTAAAACATGATGATCAAGCCAAGAAGAAAGTATACAAGACTAATGCAATTCAATAATAAATCTTACCCATACTTGTAGTAGAATAAATATATGAGATGCATCATATATGTTTATCAAACATCAAATAATAAGAAGAAGGAAGGAGATATGATATCATGACATCTAAAAGTGCATCTACAAATATTGATAAGTGTTCAAGAGAAAAAAGAGAAAATAATGAGTCGTCAAGTTCCTTTGATGACTTTCTACTATTCTGAGGTGGTCTCATAAGCATAGAGTGCCTTCTCTAGGCTTCTATAAGGCATACACCATTGAAAGATAACATGATAATTATTTAGAGATGTTTCCCCACTTTTGGTCATTAATCATAAGGTTCTCCATGTTGTAAATCAAATGAAAAATAAAGGTATGGTTTTCTACCCTCTCAAAAGAGTCTTGAGCATGTATTATCTATGTGAAATACTTTAAAGATCATGTTTGTTTTTCCAAACAAAGTAAATTTCCCTCATATCTATTATTTGATGTGTCAAATATGTTTCCATTCAAGTCCAAGAAAACCCCAAGTCAAGTTTTTCATAATGAGCATATGATATATGCCTAGTAATCAGTGGTTGAGTCATAAGAGGAGTTAAAAGGAGATACACATGTCTACCACCAAGTATGTTGATGTCTCAACTAGGTGTCCTAGTCTTGAGAAATGTATCTCATCTATGCAAGGTAGTTTGAAAGTCAAAATGTGTCATCCTAACAAAAAAAAGTGTCATCATACCCTCTACATATTTTGACAAGCCTATCCTTAATTAGTCAAGTAATTTTTAGTCAGGTAGGTTTATATAGAAGTTATGAGTAAGTATCATGAGTACACAAAAGTTTGGGATAGTATTTGAGTTCTAAGTCATGCAAGAAGTGTCAAAGGTACAAATACTCAAGGATAGCCATATGATCATGAATTCATCATAGTTTATTAGGTCACATGTGGAAAAGACAATTTCTAGTCATAACTAAGGATGAAGAGAAGCTTAAATCAAAAGGAAATGAACTTTTGAACTTTGTAGAGAAATAATGTTTGAGAAGTCATGATGATAGTTTGAATGTCTTAGAGTCAAAGAAAGTGGTTTTTAATGATTAATTTGGTGTTGAGAAATAAAAATCTATTAGGAGTGGTCTAAGAACTTAATGAGGATATGTTAGACATATATAGGAGTCTTATAAAGCTTCATAAGGTTCAAGAAATGCAAAAAACCTAACTCGATTTATATGTTCTATTCCTATGTGAAAAATAAATCTTGAACTGGGTTTGATCATAAGATTTTTCTTATAAGGGTTAAACATATACTTGACTGATGATCTTTGAAGGAATTCATTTTGTGGTAGTTTTGAGGTAGAGAGAGTTTAGAATGATATTCCAAGATTTCATTTGTAGTCATTTTACAATGCATGAAGAAAAATGTTAAGGATTCATGTTAATGAAAATGTTATAATGAGTTAAGGGTGTATCTAATTCCTTACAAACTATGTTGAGTTTTTTGAATAAATCATGTGATATATCAAAAAATTTCTCAAGATATTAAGTCAATTCTATGAGGAGAAGAAACAAAGAATCTTATAGAAGGACTTTATTGCTTGTGTCACACTATACACTAAACCCTGAATTTTTAGTTTGACCGATAAGAGTATACATGGAAGCTCAATTTGAATTGAGATTAAGGTATAGTGATAGCTCAAAACTCTGTAAGAGGCAAAGAAAAACCTGTGGAAGAAGACTTAATCCTTGAAGTTAAGAACTAACTATGCTATTGAGTGAAAGGGATGGTTTTGAATCCTATGTATCAGTGAAGGAAGATCGAGTTAGTAATTTATTGACCTTGTATGATTGATAAATACTAAACTTGGTAGAGCTACAAGAACCTTGATGAGATGTGATTATTTGAAGAGTGTTGAGTAAGTATCAATGTCTTTAGAAATTAGGCTTCTTGATAAAAGATGGTGTTTAGAGACTTGACTGCGTTGAATACTCAATTTAAAGGTATTAAAAGGAAAAATTTCTTGTAATTAGTTCTAATTCATGCATATGAGGTCATGAAAAATTCTTGTAAGGTTAAGAAAAGGTTAAAGGTGAAGAAATACCAGAGGAATCAATGATTATTTTTTTAAATATAGGTACAATTACACTAAGAAATATGTGGCGGTCCTCTTAAAAATTGTGGTCTAGATATCAAGATATAAAGAAGGATTTTTCAAAGAAATGAGAAAATTTTGGATAAGGTATGTAATGACATATAAATTCTTGAAATGGTGGAAGTATTCTATTAGAGTCATTCAGTTTAGTAGTGACATGATTATCCTGTGTAGAGCTATGGTGAAGACTACAGGAATAAGAGAGTATTAGTTAGTGAAAAGATTGAGTAAAGATCAAGGCATGTGATTGAGAGGCTTAAAAAATTAATTTAATTTAATTATAATGATATGATTTAGTAAACATCAAATCCAAGCCACAGAAGAAAGAGTGAAAATACAGTGTATAGAAAGGAATTGTCTAAATCAAAACCTAGAACAAGCCTAGACAAGCCCAAGACTTGAAATTTTGAGTGGATTGAAATTAAAAAATTGTTGAGAAGTTATAAGGAACATGAACATGGTATGTTGGGGTATTTTAAGGTGTATATAAGGTTGGAACACTTATTCAAAAATCAAACCTTAGTTTTTCCTCTCAAACCCTAGTTAGACCTTGTGAAACATGCTAAAAGAGAAAATTTGATTTTTGGGTGCTAAAGAAGGAATTGAGAAATAAAAAATTGGGAAAAAAAGATATTCCAAAAGGGTATCTATAAAAATATCTATTTTTTATTGGATGTTTGTGGATTTCTCCTAGTTTCCAGATTTATGCCTACAGAGGGTTAATTGAGACCTAGTGAAAAATTACTAAAAAGAGGATAACGTTTTAAGGAAAGAGAGTTAAGCCTTGGAATTTAACATGAATATTAATGAGATTAATGGGTATTTGAAAATGTTACCAATAAAATTTGAAAGTTGAAAAACTGTAAGTTTTTTCAGAAAATCAGATTTTACGGGGTAATAAGGCCATATATATAGGTCTATAAGGAAGAGTAGTACGAATGGAGTGATGAAACTAATTTTATGGATTGAGTAAATTTATTTAGTGGTTATAAGTATGTACAAAGAGATTTTTGGGTTAGGTTAAGATTTTTAGTCCATTTTTTCCTTTTGAGAAAGAAATAGCCTTCTTGAGACATATTTCAATTTGTTGATCGTGGTGATTGTACAAAGTTGAAATTGTGACTTATAATTATTTTTTGGTATCACATGAGGGATGTATGAAGGTAAGAATAAGTGATATGTAGATTTAGTGATGTGGAAAAGCATGTTGTCAGGGGGGAAAATCTTGTGATCAAGAAAGTTACTATATCACACAATGTAGACAGTGAACATTGAAAGTATGTTTTAGGGAAATGATGGAGATGTTGATACACACATATGACATGAGGTATATATTTGAAGTCCAGTTTTTTGCAAAATTAAGAAGAAATAAAAGTAATAAGCTTAGGGGGAATCATAAGAGGTTGATTTATGTTATTTACAAGATTTGGCAGCAAGATAAAGTTGGTATGTTTTACATTGAAAAGGTACTTTAGGGACCTATGACCAAAATGAATTAGAAAATAGCATATGAAGGAATAAAACCTAGTTTTTGGTTTCTTAATCTAAGATAGGCATATCCATGAGATAGAAGGATTATTTCACTTAAAGATCAATTTTTGGCATGTATGTATGCTCTAAATGCATCTTCTCAAGGGGAGCAATAATGAGTTTAATGAATGGTGAAGGTCATTAACAAAGTCAAAGAAAGGAGAGATAATAGGGATAACTTGAATGATGAATTTGGTTGATGTTTCCAACCAACATAGGACCCAAACAAGCTGATAAACATGAATACTAGGTACTATAAACATGCACTTTGTCAGAAGAAACATGGATTTTTCCATCAATGACAAAGGGGGATTTTTTTGGAATGTGATTGTGATTTTTCATTTATGAAAAATTAAAATTAAGACAAATAATGTAAACAGGGATGAAATCCTGAAGTTTTTATTAATCAGAATCAAATTTCATTATAAAGAATGGGCTGCAATATTTATAGATATTGCACAAACAAATACAAACAAGAAACTAAGTTGCACAGGTGTAACCATATTCCATATTACATAAGCTTCCAATATTACTTCTGGGAAGCATAACTACAACCAAACAATTATATTGTTAAAATAATATAACAACACTTTTATTGTTTGAATAAAAAAATAATATAGTTTATAATTAGATATAACCATATAATTAATAAATACATTAATTAATATGAAATGCATAATTAATATATAGGTAAATAATAATTAACCTAACATTCCCCCCCTTAATTGTGCATTTTCTCAAGGGATGAGGAGAGGAACTCTCTGAACAACTCGAACTTGTCACGTGCAAGTGACTTCGTGAAGATATCTATACGTTGTTTAGCTGTTGGAAAAAATTGAAGCTGGATGTTTTGCTTTAACACATGTTCACGTATGAAATGAACCTGTACCTCAATGTGCTTTGTTCTCTTGTAAAAAACTGGATTGCGAACAAGTTTGAGAGCACCTTCATTGTCAACATACATGGTGGTTGGCTTGTCCTGTGGTATTCTAATTCCTTCTAGTATGTGACGTAGCCAAATCGCTTCATAGAAAACTTCTCCTGCAGATAGAGACTTGGATTCTGTGGAAGAGTGAGAAACAAAGTGTTGTTTCTTACTTCCCCATGATATTGGTCTAGATCCCATAAAGAATACAAATCCAAAAGTGGATTTTCTATCATCAATGTTACCTGCATGATCTGAATCTGAATATCCAATCAAGAAGAAGTTGTCATTCTTCTTGTATTCTAGAACAAGATCCACTGATCCTTTGAGATATCTCAAAATGCACCTTACTGCTTTCCAATGACAAACTTTGGGTTCCTACATGAACCTAGATAGATAGCTCGCTACAAAGCTGATATTTGGTCTAGTGTAGGTTAGGTAAATGAGACTCCCTATCAGTTACTGATAGAGAGTGGAACTTACCTCAAGAGATGGATCTGAACAAGATAACTGCAATCTATTCTCCATGGGTGTAGTAATTAGTGTGCAATCCATCATCCTAAACTTCTCAAGTGTATTCTTGGTATATTTCATCTAAGAAAAAAATATATGATTCTCTTTCTGCCATACTTCCAATCCAAGATAGTAATGCATCATCCAGAGATTAGTCATGTCGAATGATCAATTAAGATCTTTCTTCGTTGCATCGATCATCCTCACTGAACTACCAGTGATGACTAGATCGTCGACATAGAAAATGACAATCATAATCTCCCCCCTTGCTTTTTGAGGTAGAGATTGGGATCATATGGATTTCTAACAAATCCATGTTATATAAGATGCTCATCAATCTTGATGTACCATGCACGGGGTGCCTATTTGAGGCCATACAGAGATTCCTTGAGTCAGCATACCTTTGCTTCTTGACTAGGTACTACATATCCCTCAGGTTGAGTCATGTAGACTTCTTCTTGTAAATATCCATTTAGGAAGGAACTTTTTATGTCCATTTGGTGGACTTTCCATCCAAACAGAGTAGCTAGAGAAAAGATCATCCTGATCATTTTGATCGTAGTTATGGGAGAAAATGTCACCTCATAGTCAATACCTTCTTTTTGTTCATACACCTTTGCTATAAGTCTCACTTTATACTTGTCCGCTATCCCATCTACTTTTTACTTTGTTTTAAATATCCATCTGCATCCAATGGGTTTCTTCCCTCGTGGAAGATCAACAAGTTACCAAGTGTTATTCTTCATCACTGATTGATATTCAAAATCCATGGCATCTTTCCAAGATTTTGACTGTAGGGCTTCCTGGAGTGTTGAGGGCTCATCTGATTCAATAACTCTACTCATCAAGGCAAAGTTAACTTCTTCTCTTGCTTTACTGTGAGTCCGTGGTGTGGATGTATCTAGTGAAGCATCCATTCTTGCATCTCGTAATGTACTTGCACACCATTTAGGCATATGTTGAACTATTCCCATGGGTTATGGTTCTATCTAATCAACACCATCATCTCCATCATCACTTTCATCTTTAGAGGGAACATCATCTACAATTTTTACAACTGGTGAAAAATCTACTTCTTATGAGTCCGGAGGAGGATTCTCTACTTCCCTCTTCTTGAAAAACTCAACATCTCTGCTAGTGTAGACTTTTCTGGTCTTAGGATCCATCAATCTATACCCAAGAGTCTCTTCACTGTACCCAATGAAGACGAGTTTCTGTGACTTCATGTCCAATTTCTTTCTATTTTGTTTGGGTATGTGCATGCATGCTTTGCACCCGAATACTATGAGGTGTGCAATAGATGGTTTCCGTTTTGACCATGCTTCTTGTGGTGTTACTCCATCAAGAGCAATAGTGGGTGCTCTGTTCAAAAAATACATTGTTGTCTTTGTTGCTTCTTCCTAGAATGTCTTTGCAAGTTTGGAATCATCGATCATGCATCGCACCATTTCCATGATAGTATGATTTCTTCTCTCAACAACACCAATTTTTTTTGGTGTGTGTGGAGGAGGAATTTGTCAAAAAATCCCATGAGTTTGTAGGTAGTCTCTAAACTCATCACTGGTGAATTCCCCCCCTCGATCTGAGTGGAGAGTTCTGATGTGATGACCATTTTTGTTCTCAACTGCTACTTTGAAATTTTTGAAGGTTTCAAATGCTTCACTTTTCTTGCAAAGACAGAAAATCACCTTTTTCTCGAATAGTCATCAACACAAAGCATGAAGTACTGGAATCCAGAATGACTTGACTGCATCGGACCATAAAGATTGGTATGAACCATGTCAAGTTTACCATGAGCTCAAAATGTACTCCTCTAGAATGAAGCTCTGTGTTATTTTCTTGCTGGGTAGTGAGGACACTTATCTGTGTCCTTTTGAAGAGATGGTAGCCCATGTACCATATTACGCCGGTGAAGTGTTTCGAGATATTTGAAACTTACATGACCAAATCTCTGATGCCACAACTATGCTAAGGTGGAGTTCCTAGCCACAAGTGCTTGATCATCTGTGTGAACAAAATCAAGTTGGGTCATGCATCCCACATTGGAGGCTTTTGCAATTATTTTTGAGCCTCTTGATTTACCTCGAGTCAAACATGTTTTCTTTTCGGATTGAATATCAAAGTCAATTTTTAGGTTTTGATCTAGGAGTTGACCGGTTGAAATCATATTCTTTGTCAACCCAAGGACATAGAGGACATCTGATAGTCTACATTTGTGTGAACCAAGGGGTAGAGAAATGTTCCCAATCCCCTGAACTGTATATGAAGAATCATCTCCCAATGAAACATGATTTTTTGATGGCATGTCCCTCATTGAAATAAACCAAGCTCTTTGGTCAGTCATGTGTCAAGTGGCCCCTAAATCAACATACCAAACATCACTAGATGACAAGGATGGTTCACTTGATTGAGCAGTGAACAAGAAGTCTTCATTGTGTGATTGTTCTTGTTGCTCAGTAATATTACATTGCTGGTGGGGTATTATTTTCCAGTTCCCCTTTTTCTACCCTTGATTGTAGTTATAATGTCCCTTGTTAGATTGTTCTAGAGGTCTAGAATTGCTTGATGAACCTTTCTTGTAAGTATTATACAAAAAATCTTGTAGGTTATGTCCTATTTTGTAAATTGGACATTGCTTCTTCTGATTTCTATCCCCTTGATACTGATTTTGATTTTGGGATTTTTGATAGGAATCAGGTTTTCCTTTACCTTTTCCTTTCCATTTTTTATGTGAAGACAGTGTCTGCTCCTCTTCATCATCCTTATTGTGCATTGTTTCCTCTTGTTGCAATAGGTTTACTAGCTTGTCAAAACTAACTATCGTATCTGACATGTTTAGTGTTATGACAAAAATGTGGTAAGAAGAGGGGATTACTCTTAGAAAAATGGGAATGAGAGCATCATCTATGACTGGTTCTCCCAGGGCTAGAAGTGAAGCCCTCAATTCTGTAACTCTTCTTAGGAAAGCTTCTATTTTTTCATTCTTCTTGAACTTCAATGTGTGTAACTAACTCTACAAATTTAGTATAATATTCTTGTTCTTGGCCTCGTATACTATGCTCAACTTATCCCACACTTCTTTGGCTGTTTTGGCATCTCGAATGTGAGGTTGCACATCATCATAAACTCCAAAAAATATGATGAGTTTGGCCTTCTGATCTACTTTATCAAACTGCCATTGTTGTGTTGTATCAGTAGTTGATCTGGTCAGAGTACCTTCACAGCAGGCCATATTTCTTAAAACTCAAGTTGTTTCTTGACTTTTGTCTTCCATGTAGCATAGTTGTTTCCTCTGAGTAGTTGTGAATTTGGAATAAAAAATTTGGGGGCATTGGTGCCCATTTTGCAAAGATCAATGACAGGGTTTAGCTCTTATCACTCTAGGTATAAGGTCTCCTAATCTATATATCGTCAGTCTCATATACCAAACCTTTCTATATACACGCCCTTTTGATATACCCAGTGGTACGTGGAAGAAGCTTTCCCTTTCTATATACCCAATGGTACGTGAAAGAGGCATTAACGTACGTGAAAGAATTTAATACGTGGTACCGAGATAGTACAGATGGGGTCTGTGTGATTATTGACACCGACTCAAAGAAATATCCTCATACGTGCAGATAACTTCACTATATACTTGGATAATTTCTCAGTTTGGATTTATGTTGTGTAATCATTCACAGACGGATGGGATGGCTCATAGTGTGTGCACTGTGACCTTATTGCTCCCCATCGATTTAAAGGGACAATGCCCAGATGACGTTGTTGCAGCTATATTAGGTGTTAAGTGCAGTAGTAGTCTCAACAGCTTTACCCATAAGCACTTCCCAGAGACATTGTATATACCGAACATTGCAAATGAGATATACAATCCCTCTACCAGTTTTTGAGCAGTTAAAAAGTTTTCAGTTGACTATGGCAACCTACAAATTATTATAATATAATTCAGTATTCAAATTACATTCAAAAATATGGAAAAATTGAATGGCAAGCAAAAAAAAAAAATTTACAGGCCCTGGTGGCCTCTGGAGCCCAAAATGACCCAAAATGTCAGAAACTGTTAAAAAATTCCCAAGATGAAGTTTTTGGATTGTCCTCCTTTGGAAAATGTTGTCCAAAATGAAAAAACAAGCTGAATGGGGGGAAAAATTTTTACCCTAAATTAGGGATTTCCTCGCTAAATTTAGTTAGTTATAACTAAATTTGAATTTTCTGCTGAAGTTAGCGGTTCTACCAAATATTCCACCAAATTTCAAAATGGTAAGTTGGGGGTAGGATTTGAACTCCACACCTCCCACTTCTAAGTCATTTGGACTATCCACCTTGTCCACTTGAGCACTTGTAAGATAAAGGAACAAACTTGTAGTTAAATAAAGGGAATTTGACTCACCTCTTAAAAATGGCGACTTGGCTGAAGCTCCACGTGGCGGTGCATGCATGGAATGCGAATTAGGTATTATTTTTACATATAAATTGGATCTGCAACATTTGTAACTCCTGTTGCATTAATTTATATGCCACCTTATAGGATTTACCTTCCTTTTTATTGAAAAAAATGCAATTTTTACCAATAGCTAGGCTTTTCTTCATGCCTTTTGATAATATGATTTCTTTCCACTGATTTTAATTGATTTTGTGGTTGCAGGATTTGCATGGAGTCTTGGATTATTTTTGTTTGAAGCTTCACATTTATTATTTTTCGTTTCCATCGTATTATCTTGTCTCCACATTTTTTTGAATTGTTGCAGGTTGTTATGCGTGGAGATTACTGAACCAACCATGGAGAGGGCTCCTCCTTGCAAATGGATTTGTCACGGTTGCTTCAAAAAAATATGTAGCTCAATCCTCCAATGCACAATGCAATGCAAGTAATGCTCTGTGAAGGTCCTGATCGATGTTTGGAAACACACCTATACACAATTGCTCGATGAAGAGCACTTCAACACATCTGCAGAGCTACGAAATGTAGCAGTAGATGGAAAACACACAGGAGATTGTGAGTCTGCGGGGAGATGTGGGAAGTTGTTAGAGGCAGAAATGGCTCTCTAATGTTGCAAATTTCTTCTCCACTAATCCTTCTTCCTCTACAACCTTCTCCAACCTTGCCAAGAGCTTCAATACGCTCTGGTACCAAATGTAAATAGGGACGAAAGCCTAAAGTTTTTATTAATCAGAATCAAATTTCATTACAAAGAATGGGCTGCAATATTTATAGATATTACACAACCAAATACAAACAATAAACTAAGTTGCACAGGTGCAGCCATATTCCATATTACATAAGCTTCCAATATTACATCCAGGAAGCATAACTACAACCAAACAATTATATTGTTAAAACAATATAACAACACTTTTATTGTTTGAATAAAAAACAATAATATAGTTTATAATTATATATAACCATATAATTAATAAATACATTAATTAATATGAAATGCATGATTAATATATAGGTAAATAATAATTAACCTAACAAATAAGGAGCTAGAGAGAGCTTTAAATGAGGTTGACAAGGTATGGTAGGACAAAGGATTGAGAACACCTAATTAAGCACTTACTTCTTGAGCATCTAGTGACAGGTAAAGGCAAGATGATGACTTGAGAGTGTACCAAGATAATTTCATACATGGTATATCATGTATATGATGTGGAAATAAGGTCATAAGGATGAATACAAGGGTACATGAGTGGAATTTGTGAGAATACTTCAATTAAGTAGGCCTAATCCCTAGGTCTAGTTAGAAAAGTGACTTGGAAAGGTGAAGTAAAGGCTTTAGGTAGTTTTAAAAGCATTTTAAAGGTATGAAACACATTATATGACATGTTTAAGGGACTACATGGTTAATAACAAGACATACTTGATGAGTTATAGTGTAAACTAGCCCATTTAGGCCTATTTCAAGGACCTAAAATAAGGGTATGAAGTAAAACAAACTATGAAAAGTATATGAGAGAATGGGAAGCATGTATGGAAATTTCATAATTCAACATTTGAAGGCATGGTTAGGGTAATTTGTATGGATTCTCTTTAGGAAAAGCAGGTTTAGCATGCCCAAATGATATGGGATTGGAATTTCTAGAGCGAACCATGAAAAATTAGCCATTATAGATCATGGAAGATGTATTTATGAAGGTGTTGAAAAATTTTGTGGACTAGAGGATAAGTTTTTTGCAAGAAATTATAATTTTATCAAAATAGGGCTAAACAAGGTATGCTAAAATAGTGCCTTGACTTCTTACCATTCAATATAAATTGGAAAGCATTCTTCAGATACATCATAAGAGTAATTTTTTAATATCATAGAGATAAATAGATTTTTAAAAATTGTGAAGTCAAAAGGATGAAGGACAAGAAAGTTCTATCCATTTTCTGACACTATTCAAAACCCTCCTAAACCCCAGTTGAAAGCAGTATGGATAAAAGTTCTTGGTTATGCCTCCAAATGGATTTTTTTCCTAGAAAGCTATTTGAACTTGTAGAGAACTCATAAGATGTAATTTTAACGGTGGTTAGAGCTTATGAATCCTGGTGGACACCACAAGTAAGCAATTTTTTGTGAATATTTTAGTGTAGGGACAAAATTTACCATGGAAACCTTGCTCAATTTTTTTTGAAAGATGTTGGGGATGTGCTCTTAATATTCATGAATTCATCTTGGTTGATCTTTTGGATAAATGTGATGATACATGTCTTACCCCTTGAGAATGTTAAATAAAAAAAACATAGTCTTTTTGCTTGAAAGGTAAATGTGTTTTTATCCATATAATCCTTACAAGTTATCATTTTAAATTAAAGAACATGCCCTTTGATAAGGGTTTCATGCATTGGTTGAGTATGAAAGCTCAATTTAAGAACATGCCCTTTGATAAGTGTTTCATGCATTTATTCTCTAAAAAGGAAAGTGGAAAATCAATTGGAGTAATGGCATAAAGGAATAAATGGTTTATGGCTAGGAACATGTATGATTGTGACAGGATAACAAAGATAGAAAATTATTGGGCAACATAAATAAAATATCGTTCACACATCCATATCTGTAACAAGAAACAAAATCAAGTTGATGGATAACAGAATAATATTTGTAGTTGAAAGATATTTTCCAAATATGGAGTTCATTATCGTGCCTTCTAGGTTTTCTCGCATATTCTTTTGGGGGAAAATTAAAGTGAATTCATTAAAAAAATTATAAATATGAGGGCCCATCCTTATATGAATGGGGGATTTTTTTTTATTTGATAAGTTGAGAAAATATTACTATAATTCTTTATTTTTGTTTTCCGTCAATAGAAAGTATATGAACCTTAAATTTTGGACAGTTTATGCCAAGGTGGTTGCATTGTACATCAATGAACAAGCATTGAAGACATTTAATCTATGTCCCCTTGTTAAGGAATGAATAATTTGAAATGAAATATGTTTTTCTATGATTTCCAGCATGTGTTTTTGTATTGTGTATGCTAAATAAAGATTAATGAATTGCAACTTCTGTTGCAATCTCTGTCTTCATTGCATTTACATAATACATTACATCAGTCCTTGGTTTTTGCAATTTTGGTCTTTAAATCAATATTTTTTTGTATTATTTACTCTACAATATTTTATGTGATTGTAAAATCCTTATTACAACCATCTTCTTGAGTGATTTTTGTCAGCGTTAGAGTGTATTTTTGGTGTATGAAAGTAAAAACAATGAATATTTTGTTAGAACTCTCACATCAGAATTTTTTTTAAGCGTTATGAGGATTTTGTTAGAGATATTTGTGTTGATCTAGTATCAATGAATGTAAACAATTTATTAGAATTTATTGTTACTTTATTATCATTTTAGTACATTTTTAGAAAAGCATGTTGTCTTAGTGATTACTAATACATTGTTTTAAGTAAATTGGATATCATTTTCTCCCCCATTTTTCCATTAAAAAAACTATCTCACCACCCCACTATTTTTATCATAATTATAAATTTTGACCTACCATAATTTTTTTCTAACCCAGGAATCCCTGAAAAAGGCATTACTCCTCAACTCTCAAACAATGATGCACAAGAACCAAGTTCCCATGTCTTTAGTAATCAATGCTTGAGATAGTGAGTATATTCAATATCCCTGTGACAACTCTTGTGAGTAGATATTCCTTTCTATTTCAATACTCATCCCAGATTGACCCATCATTTGAAAATCAAGAAGAACACATTGCATAATTTTCTTCTTCCATTCAAGTTATATTAAGGGTCCTCTCACCCTGATTTAGGAAGGACCAAATGTAGTATGATTAGGTCATCCCCTTTGTACGTGCCCTCAATCATCCAAAAATCCTGGTACATAAGAGAATATTAGATACATCCCCAGCCAAAAATGACATATCCCATAAACATTTTCCATGCTCTAAGCCATCCTCCCCAAAGAAAGTGTTGTGAAGTCCGAGGGGGTGTAAAATTGGGAGCCAACACCCTACATATGTTTATGCCCAGAAAGATGTCGGTGTCTATTGGAAATATAGAATAAAATCATGGATGTTTCCCATCTCTTTTGAGGGGTGTAATATGAAGAATTTGAGTACGCATCTCAAAAGAAAGGATGCATACCCATGTCTTAGATGTTGAGAACGTATAAAAAACCTCTAAAAAAATAATTTGGTGACCACCAAGAAGAAATAAAATCTACAAATTGGGATGTACATGGCAAAAACCGTAGTTCAAAATAATAGTAATAAGGACAAGAAAGATTATAAAAAATAATAGTGTCAATTCAATAAAACAATAATAACAACAATATAAAATGATGTGTTAGTAGAAAATAAGCTCATATGATGTAGAAATAAGTCCACACATATCAATTAATGTCATGTAAAAGGTAAAAATTCATGTAAACATGAGACACCCATGATGTCAAAAGAAAATTAAGGCTCATGAGCTAGAAAACAATATATACATAACCACATAGAAGGCATAGTGTTATAAACATGGGACACACATGGTTTTGCAAGATAAAATAGGCCCTTAGGCCATAATCAGAGTAGAAAACAATAATACACACACATATAACTAGAAAGTGTGTATGGGAAGAAAGTGTAGCTAAATAGGCTGAAAAGCACATAGGGTATGATATATTAAAAGAGATCGTAATAATTATAATCATTGCATAAGACACATGTGTTATTTATGCTATTCCAAATTTTTCACATAATGGTGATAGGTTGGGGATCAAGAGCAACCCAAACTTTAATGGTGATAATGTGTAACCAAAAATCCATCATGAGTGTAATATATCCTTAAAAAATTATAGTAAGAGTGGGGTAAGGTGTAATGTTAGATGATGTGAGTCATAGAGTATTCAAATACTCATTAGTGAAAAATTTCTTGTTTTGGTTAAAATTGAGAGGCACATGTGGCCAATATTGCTTATGGATATACACAATGCTGGTAAATGTATAACAATGAGGAGTCTCGATAGGGGGATTGGGAATTTCATGTAGGATAGTGATAGTATCATTATGCTTGTGAGTGTTTATTTTAATCATTAAATCCTAAAAGTTGTTAGTTTTATGACCTGTAACATGGTGGTAATCACATAAAGGAAGATAGATTTTCCTAGAAATATTGTGAGTAGAACGATGGCGCTTAGATGGAAAGGGGATAAAATCATGATCAAGTAACATGGAAACTAATTCATGTGGGGTGTACAGGTGAGGTGAGATCATAATTTATGTAACATGAAGTGAAGCATCAAAAGTATTGATTGTATTGGCCATAAGATCAATGTCTATATTTCTATAGTCAATATGATTAGTAGGAGATGAACTATTAGCACTAGGGGAAGTATATTTAAGACAATAATGTCATGACCTAGTGGATAGAAAGAAAGAATGAAACATAGACTTGTCTACATTTATAGGATTAAAATTGATTTTACATCAATTATCATTTGTGATTTTGATTGAATCATCATCACTATCAGTAACATATTTAAGTACATCAGGATGTTGCACAGCACCATCTGATAGATTGGAAGTATCAAGTGGTGGTGTATTAGGGATGGAATATGTTGGTGGATCTCTAAGAGGAATGATAACTTACAACTTAATAGGTGGAGGTTTATCCAATGAATGCTCAGTAGGAGAAATAGTCTCACCAACAACATATGTATTGATTAAGAAAATATAGAATTTATAGATGCCTAAATCTGAATATAATAAAGTAGTAAATGAATAAGAAATTAAGTGCAAAATAGACCCAAGAAAATAATAAATTAAGATTTATAACCCTAAGTGCAAATGAGGAGATAAAATTACTAAGTTGTTTTTCTATGATGTCGAAAGTTCACATTACTAACGAATTTAGAAATATGAAGTGCATATCATCGCAATATAGCCCATAAAAATGCAAAGGTGATGGAATATGCTAGATTAGGGAACCCTTGTTGGGTCGAGGATAGCTACAGGTGCTGCAGACTTGTTTTGGGTGGCTATGACTACCTATAACATTAGAAAACCATATTCACTGGGTTACAAGATGTTTCCTATAATTTTTTTCTTTTCGCTAGTATGTCACACCAAGTTTGTCGATGTCGCTAATAACCTAAAATAAAAAAATTACCTACAAAACCCTCAAAAGTGCATCAAATCCCAAAAAGAAAAGAATTCAAATGAGGGTTCAGATCATCCTCAACCATCAAATGAGTGATCTTATGACTGAGTGTTTTACTACATTTTAGAACCAATGTAGCTCTCTCTCTCTCTCTCTCTCCTCTCTCCTCTCTCTCTCTCTCTCTCTTCTCTCTCTCTCTCTCTCTCTCTCTCTCATCTCTCTCTCTTCTCTCTCTCTCTCTGTGTGTGTGTGTGTGAAGATATTGTGCCCTAGGTGGCTCTTGTTCATGTCACACTTGATAGTGATCAATCAATTAAATGTAAGAAATGTAAATAGATGTGTGCATGAAAGAATAAATTTATCCTCCTATATATGTATGTAGAAGTATCAGTCCTTTTCCCTTGTGTGTAGATGTTATATGGGTGCTTAAGTGCTCTTCTAATTATCTTTAAATGCAACCTTAGGTGGTGATAGATAATTCATAGTGTTAGTAATTTATTATGGTCATATAGCTTTATATTTATATGATTCCCTTCCTTAAATTTTGTAATTTACCTGAAAAGGCCAACTACTAAAAATATAAGATACCCAAATGGCTAGAAAGGACCCAAAATATGTGAACAAAATACAAAGAGGATGGGGGCTTCCAGAGGGGATAGGGGTGCTTGGCATTGGCGTCCTGGCAAGGTGATGACATCTAGGGTGAGAAATTCCTAAGTATAAAAAAACAGACTAGGAAAACATGAGTGTAAGGCCAAAAAGGAATACTGAAATTAAACAAAGATGACCAAAAACATGGGTCAATTAGTACTTTCTTACTTAGGAATAAAATGAATAATAGTATGTGATCAAGACTAGATAGATACCCAAAGTGTGTGATTTTTTATCTACATTTTCCCACACTTTATGTTTTAAGTAAATGTGTGATAACATAAAGTAGATAAGATATGTGTGCCTGATTACCATGTAGATCGATGGGAAAAAAGCATGCCTAGAGACAAAAAGTGTGGAATGAAACAAATGTGAACTGTGAATGATAAAGAAGAGGAAGTGAAAAGAGATGATGATGATGAACCTAGGGTGGAGAGCCTATGTGTAAATGTCGTGATATGGTTTGTTTTTGTTGTTGATTTTTGTTGATGTGTTGTTGATGTGTGATGATGATGTGACTACTACTTCCTATAAGGATGAACCTGCAAAAGAGAAGAATGAACAAGTAGTCAAATACGTATGTATATGATCAAAATGTGTAAAATGTATGTGAAAAAGTATGTAACATATGAAAAAGGAACATGTGCACTTGATCTATTATGATAAAAAGAGATAGAAGGGATCCTAAAGACATTATAAAAGAATGATATTTTTGGGCAATCTCACACCATTTGCACTGACTGTAAGTTTTTTGGGTGATCTCATGCCAAGAATGGAAGAAGTGTAGGGAGAAAAAGTCTTGTGTCATCCTCTAACCTTTAATTACTTCATGAAGTGTAGAACAACACTGCAGATGGTGTGTAAAAATTTGATCTAGTTCAAACTATTCCAATCCAATGCAAAAGTAGAAAAGAAGGTGTAATACATGCATGATGAGTGCCAAGGGACTATGTGCCCTATAAAATCCACTATGAAAATGTTAAATAAAAATTTGAACTTTGAAATTATGTGTAACTTCACCCTGGTTACAGGCATCCAGGAAGGGTCATGGTGGTTAGGCACTACTGTCTGGGTCTGGGCGCTAGTGTCTATGTTATGTTAAGGACCCAAGTCAAATTTTGAGCCCTGTTTGAGACTAAAAACTAGATTGTACCAATATTGTGTTTTGTTTAACTATGGACTGTAGACTGTTGTATGGGGTGACTGATTCACCCAAATGATGCCCCACCTTGTTTTTGGTGCACGTGATGTCGCTGAGGAGTATGCATCCTAAATGAGGACTTTTCATTGAAATGAAATTGATGTCCTACAAGGGGGATGGAGTTTTCTCGGTATAAATAAAGGCACATGTAAACATAGTGGCTAGAAACAAGTGTTAGTGTAAGAAACAAAAAATATGCATGTAAAAGACAAGATGTAAGATAAGAAGAGAATATGTAAGCTAAAATGCAATAGGATAATGTAGACCGCAAAAACCGGGTTACAAACATGTGATGTCACTCAAATTGTTGTAAGAAAGTAGAGGTCGGTGTGGCCAAAAGCATACAATGTGCACACAAGACAAAGGGAAAAGCCCTCAAATAATGGTAAATAAAGAGGAAGACATGAAAAATAGTAACAAATAATGTATCAAATAACCATGGAAGAAAAATAGACCTACAAAGAAAATTATGCACATAAAGCACCTGTTAGCATGTTATAAAGATAAAAAGTATGTCAAAGTGTGTATAATCTGATATAGAGTAATTTTCTATTAAAAATGAAATAATAACACATGTAGTTTATACGAAATTGGATTCCCGTAGGAGGAGCTGTGGGACTGGTGATAGATATTGCACAAAACATCCATGCTATGTGTATCGATCTATGTAGAGTCTTTGATCACAAATAGAAAGGAAAGTGAACTCTCATGTGTATATAGATTAGATAATGACATACAAAGTATTTGTCTAACTTGTGTAATAAAGTGTACAAGTAAGCATAGGTAAGCAAGAGTAAATGCAACCAAGATATGCAGTATGTTATGGCTGAGATGGAATAGAATGCAGAGTGAATGATAGGATCTATGTGCCCCTTGATTGAGTGTGAATTATTGTGCATGTGATGAGGTTCATTTATATATTCCCCTTAGAAGTCGAGAATGAACCATAGAACAAGAGTGTGTTATCAAGAAATGGTTTAAATTATGATGTGATAGAAAGATGCGATAGATAAATCGTAGAGCGTAAAGAGTGCGAGTGATTGTGGTGGGGTTCATTTTATATTATGACCCTCAGCAGTTGATTATGAACCATGGAAATAAAGTGCGTCATAGGGGTAATGAGTTTGTAAAATTACATGCGAGAAAGATATAACGTGAATGTGTAGTGTGAATAATATGTATAGTATGTGATAGATGCTATGAGAAAGAAGTGTGAATAACTCATGAATGTGTGAAGTGTGTAATGGGTAGTGTATAATGTGCAGTGTGTGAGGTTCATGGTATATATTATGCCCCTCAATAATCTGGTGTGAACCAAAGCACGAGAGTGCGTCATTGGGTAGTGAGGTGAAAAAGAATCACCCCACCAAAGACCAAGTGGGGTGCGGAGTGTTGGAATCATGTGAATTCGAAACAACATGAGTGTATGAACCAAACTAAATGTTCGATGAGACAATGTCAATGATAGAAGGTGAAGTGGTGAGAAACACATATGCCAACCGTTTAGAAATACAATATGTAGTAGGAGCATTGTGTAGAAGATGAGATGGTGCAACAATGGATGATGTAGAGGTGGTGGATGAATAATGGCCTTAGAAGTGGGTGAAGGTGATAAATGAACTAGAGTAATAACATGCTTACGTGGAATTGGATACATAGACCACTCAGTAGAGTGAGAGTCAAAAACCATGACACCCTTATCTTCTAATTGTTGTAATTTATCATGTAGTGTGTAACAATGATTGTGACAATGATTGTTGATGTAATTATAATTGCAATAAGGACGATCACATTGGTGATGCAAGCGATGCTCAAGATGACACTGATTATAAGGTAAGTAGATTAAGTGCTTATTAATTAAAGTATGCAATCCATCATGAGGCTTAGTAGAATGCAAGAAACGTAATGGCTCCCGAATAGGAGATGGCAAAGACTTAGGTGTAAAGATACGCGGTTGTAGAAATGGAGGACTCTTATGCAATGGATGAAGATGGTATATGCTTGCGAGGTGGGAAGAGGAAGGAGATGTTGGAGGATGCTTGACAAATGGAAGTGAAGAAGAAGGAGAAGGTGATGCAACAACCGAAGAAGTATAAGGAAGATCTATAACATGTGTAGCAATTATATATTTCTCTAAATTGATGACCTTATAGCATAAGATTGTAAATTATTTTCATGTGCCATAAAACTTGAAAAAAGATGAATTACTTTTCTAGATCAACAGGATGAGAGAATTAAATTAGAGGATGTAATTGAGAATGGGATCTATCTTTCCTTTATGTAAGATGGGTAGGAAATCATGTGTGACTCTAGGACCATTTTTAAGCATAAAACGTTTGAGACAAGCATATTCCATGTCATAATATGTGTTGATGGATCTGAAACGTATATGATTATACCATTGAAGAGCTTCACCTACTAGACTATGATTAAAAATATTTGAGCAATAATCATTCATTCAAGTAGGATGCCATAGCTAAATTATAATTCTTGAGATGTAGGATAATGGATTTCCAATACCATAAAATCAGGAGAATGTAAGCATGATGAAATCCTTAGGAAATGTTCAATTGTAAATTTTCTTTGGGATGGGATTATCATGAAGAGGATTATTATCAATAGAAGCATAATAGGCTTTACTTTCAAGAGTGAAATATTAGACCTGAGATTTTAATTTCCCAACAACATGCATGAGTGACAAGATATCATGTGAAGGAATGGTATATTAAGTGGTTGAATCTTTCCATTATGAGTGATCATAGGAATATCAGAAGAAGTAGTGGAGGATTCTAATGCTATAGGCACACTAGATTTAGGTGTTGAAGAAGTAGTATGTGGTGAAGAACATGGAATTTCAATAGAAGCGTTAGGAATAGCATCAAAAGATTCGATAGGATATGAATCCATAGAAGGAGAATAATCAACTTGCATGTTGCTAGATATAATTATAGAAGAAGAGGAAAGCAAAGTGGAGAAGTCACATTTAGCGGTATGCAGAGAAGTACAATCATTACTAATATGTGCATCATTAGTATTAGAAAAATACTCGCATGAAAGGATTTAATCAAGTGTATCATTAACATATAATGAAGTAGGAGAAGAGATACCATGAGATATCTTTATAATCACTAGAGACATTTTCAAAAATGCGAGTATGAGATGCAACTAAACAATCATCCTAACTAATATAAGAAGCAACATCATGTACATGTATATTTTCATCATGATTTTCATCTAAATTATTACAATTAAGACCAAGAATATAATCGATAATAACATCATTAAGAGTTTTAGTAGAAATATAAGAAGGCAGAGTGTTCTTAGAGCCTATAGAATAACAAGGAGTACAACCCCAAAAAAATTATTCAGAAGAAACAATGCTGAAAGAACAATGGACGAAACTAGTAGTAATATGACATTCAATGGCTAGAAGATTTTTTTTAAGCTTATCATCAACACAAGGAAAATGATAAAGAGTGTAAATTTTAGCATCAGAAACCTTGTCAGGAATAGCATTGACACTTTCATGGTGCACGACTTTCCTTAGATAAGAAAAAATACACTTATCCATTGGGGTTAATGGATCCTAGGGTAATGATTTCTAATATACAAGATCGCCAAAATGATTAAGAAAATATAGAATTTATAAATGACTAAATATGATTACAATGTAGCAATAAATCAATAAGCAATTACGTGAAAAATAGACCCAAGAAAATAAGAAATTAAGATTTATAACCCTAAGTGCAAATGAGTAGATAAAATGACTTAGTTGTTTTGCTATGATCCCAAAAGTGCACAGAGCTGACAAACTAGGAAATACAAAGTCTAGACTGTCACAATGTAGCCCAGAAAAATATAGATGTGCTGAAATATATTAGACTACGGCACCTGTGTTGGGTCGAGGGCACCTATAGGCACTACAACCCTGTTCTAAGCACCTATGGCTTCCCTAAACCTCAGAAAACCAGCTTCACTAGATTATGAGATGTTTGATATCCTTTTCTTCTTGTTTCTAGTATTTCATGCCAAGTTCTATGATGTCACTGATAACCTAAAATGAAGAAATGACCTGTAAAACCCTCAAATTTACATCAAATCCCAAAAAGAAAAGAATGGAAAAATCACACCATGTTCTTTGATGTCGTTGATAACTTGTAATGAATAAATTACCTGTAAATATCACACAAAGTTCTATGATGTCATTGATATCCTGTGATGAAGAAATGACTAGCAAAACCCTCAAAAGCACATCAAATCCCAAAAATAAAATAATTCAAATGAGGGGTCAAACTATCCTCAGTTTTCAAATGAGTTATCTTACGACTGAGTGTTGCACTACATTTCAGACCCAATGTAGTTCTATGTGTTTGTGTGAAGAGATTATGCCCTAGGTGGATCTTGTGTGTGTCAACTTGAGAGCGAGAAAATAGATAGATATAAGAAATGTAAATAAATGTGTGCATGAAAGAATAAACTTCCCCTCCTATGTGTGTATGCAGAAGTATCATTCCCTTTCCCTTGTGTGTGGGTGCTAGATGGATGCTTGATTTCTCTTATAATGGCCTTTGAATGTAACCTTAGGTGGTGATATCTAATGCTTAGTGCTTAGTATTTTGTTATGGTCATATAAATTTATATTCATATGATTCCCTTGCTTGAATTTCATAATTAACCCAAAAAGGTTGACAACCAAAAATATTAGATTCCCAAATGGCTAGAAAGGACCTAAAATATGTGAACAAAATACAAAGAGGTCGGGGTGCCATAAGGGGATGAGGGCACTAGCAGTAGCATCCTGGCTTGGCGCTGGCATCCATGGTGAGAAATGTCAAAGTATATAAAGACATAGTGGGAAAGCATGAGAGTAAGACCAAAAAGGAAGACTAGAAGCAAGTAAAGATGGCAAAAGAAATGGGTCAATTAGTAAATTTTCATACTTAGAAATCATATGAATAGTAGTATGTGATCAAGACTAGAGAGATACCCAAAGTGCATGATTTTTTGTCTACATGTATCTAGCTTTTCCATAGGAATAGGTTGTAGTGTGGGAGTGACTTAATCCTATGCTTGTAAATTAGACATTTCTACTTTGAGATATTAATAAGGATTTGTATTAGCATGGACACTATACTCAGTTCCTTTATGTAAACATTTGATGCAATGATGGAAAGTAGAGGAGACAACATGAATATCATGGAGCCAAGGATGACCCAAGAGTAAATTGTATTACAAATTAATATCCACAATTTGAAATATAGTGGGTGATGTCTTAGGACTAACAAGTAGGTCAAAATTGATAGTTCCAAGTTTAAAACATATGATTTCATAAAATCCTCATACAGTAGTGGGAGAATGATTTATTTTAAAAAGAGAAATACCCATATTTTTAAGAAATTATTTAGGACATATGTTCAGACCTAGTCCATTATCTATTAAAAACCTTTTTAAGAAAGAATATTTAAATTCCTACAATGATAAATAAAGGAAGACATTGATTCATATCAGTATCAAGTGGGATATTAGATTAAGGCAAAGTAATATACTTTTCAAGTGACTTAAATGTATCCGTAAGAGAATAAAATGTAGATTGATGGGTATTATTAGTTAATGTGAAAGAATGCAAAATACCTTGTAATATGTCTTTGTACACAAGGGATTTTTAAAGCAACTAAATATAGATATCTTAATAGGGGTATTATTGAGTTGTTCAATTAAATCATATCCTTTATATGGAACATTACCTTTAGGAATATGATCATAAGGTCGTAGAGGAAAAGGTGTATTCACTTAAGGAGGTTATTTATTATGCCATGTGGTTACGACATTGACTGTATTAGAATGAAACTTAGGTGGATGATCAATGGTGATATGGGTGATCTCAAATTGGATATCAATGTAAGTAGGAGAGGTATCAGCCATAAAAGTGGGGTTAACATAAGGAACTTAATTCAAATGTATAGTATGAGATTGGCCCTGGTGAGAGGGATAGTAGCCCCTACTAGTAGCTCCCTTAGCAACCCTAGGTCGTAGATACACATAATAGAATTTAGCAGGAAGAAACATGATGAAGAAATATTGAATACCATAACTAAATAATAAAACCCTACGGTTGTTATGGGCAAAGTTTTTATGTTTGATTAGAGAAGATTGGGTTCACCAAATGATTTTATTTTTTATGTGAATTCATATTTCATTCCATTTTAAGATTTAATGTGTTTCTAATTAACATATATAAAAAGGATGAAATAATGAAATAGATGGATAATATGATTTTATTAACTTCCAATATTAATTGGACCAATCATAATAACACTTTTTAAAGTGACTATTGATCTAGAAACCAGAAAAAACACAAAGGAGAATGATACTTAGTTCATTTTTTCTAGATCTAGGAGAATCTGGTTTATCTGAGTGTAGGAATAGGTTGATCTGCAACTGGAAGTGCTTTGTTACATAAAATAGAACCTAAAATTTCACCAATTAAAAACCGTACAACTAGGCCCAAAGCTTCTGTACATTCTTGACCCTTCTATATGGTCTTCAACCTTATTGCAATCTGGTTTTAAATTTTTTAAGTGTTTTTCCTGCCTAGAAATGAGTGTTTTCGTATCTCAGTCTTCTTCTCTCACCTTTAGAATGGACCTATAAACTCTTCTCAAACCCTATAACCCTTGTAGTACAAGGATTTCATAAAATAAATTTAGGTGGGTTAAAGGTACCCCTATGCACTGTTGAAGTCACCACTACTCTAAAGAGGTCTCAAACTACACATCATTCTCCTAACATCTGATATCTATTATAGTGCAATAAGACTTGATAATCATTCTATGACAATGTTTCAACTCAAGTTTCACACTTTCTAAAATACTCAGGAACGGTCACTTTACTTGCTTTTAGAGAGAAGGTGGAGACTCCTAAACGTAGAAGGAGACTTTAGACCTTTATAGGATGCTTCCCTTAAGAATTTGCATGAGATATTTCACATTTTTTGGAGCTTGGAGGACCTTTTTGCTTGTGATACAGAAGCATCATGAAAAAATTGTAAAAAATATTGTAAATATGTATTCATTGGGATTGAATAAGGATTTAAGATTCTTTAGGAGTCAGTGAAGAGTTAATTTTTTCATTCCTAGGTCTATAGGAGTCAATTTTTTTGTTTCCCTCCAATTGCATGGTTTGAAAACTTAAAATACTATGCATAAGTCATAAGTATCATGTGTATTTGTAAAATATTGTATGATCCTAGGACCCTATTATGTGTTTATAAATGTGTTTATTTACCTCTATGTCAAAATAAACACACCTTAAGAAATATTCAATGTAGAAGGAGAAGAAGATAAACCTATCCTCATATCAAACCCACGATTTTAGGAAAGATTTGGTAGAATTAAGTTTAGAAAGTCATTTAGAGGTTGGTTGAGTCTTCTTTGGAGCGATTTATTCTTAGAAAATTCAAGATAATCTATATAATTGTATGGAATATAAGTAATCATGTGTGTAGAGATTTGGAAAAAGGATATAGATTTGGAAAGAAGTAGAGAAGAGTTGGGATGGCTCCAAAATATGTATGTAGTAAATGATAATTTTTTAATACATATATTTAGTTCAAGGAAGCATGGATTTCTTGTTGGTATGAATGACATGTGTAATAATAAATGTGTTTTTAGTGTTCCTTTTAATATGTATGTGTCATGATAATGTTAACTCAGTGAGACTTTGAGGATAATGGTAAACTTTGTATGACAAGGTTGTTCTTCACTTATTGAGACTAAATTGTATTTGATGTATGGTTCATAATAAATTCTATGTTTTGGAGTATATTATTAATGTGGAGGTTTATTGATAAAACATGATGGCATCAGAAAAAGAAGAAACATGGTGTGAAGCTACAAAGGAAATCAGAAAGTTAAGTTAATACATCCTAAAGAGGTAAATGGTTCAAATAAGTTCTCTTGTGATTTTAAGATGAAGGAAATATCATAAGGGACTCTTGAAATTGAGAATATTGTAGAATGGTATATGTATTTCTCATAGAGGTATTAGAATACAGTAACATTCTTACAATTGTATCAACAAAAGAGGATCTAAAACTAGTAAGTACAGATAACACAGTTATAGTGTCGAACACATTTTAAGGATATTAAAGGAAGTCTATATAGTTATATAGGACATGTAGAAGCTTTAACAAATCCTAAAAACTTGATCAAATGAAAACAATCCCATAAAAATTTCTCTTGGATCTGTGCAACCCCACCTAGGGTTTGATTAGAAGAAATGTGCATATTTTGAATTGTAACCAGTGATTTTTTTTAGAAATTGGTAATAAGGTGGATTTAGGTGTATTGAATTTATTTATTAAGTTTAAAGATGAAAAAAAAAAAGTTATAATATGTCAAACATAGAAATCACAGTCTAACTGTGCATGGAAAACCCAATATTGAGGGTTTAATAAAATAAATTGATTGAATAACCAAAACTATTCATTTATATATGTTTAAAATTGGAAAAAATAAGTTAGGTGAAGTCCACATTAAGATTCAAAAGGTTTTAGGGTGTTTCATTCTTGTAGGTGAAATATATCCATAACACTCCTATGAGGAACATGGTAAATCTGTTTAAGGCCTAATTGGTCTTATACAAATGTGAATTGGGCATAATCCGTGAAGAAGTGAGTTGTGAAACTTGGTGACCTTCTTAAATGTGGAAAATAGTATCTAAAAATTTTAATATTTTTTTCATAAATTGAGTTTCGTGAAATATAAACCCAAAACTATCTCAGGACATGCTTAATAAGTAGAGTCATGATAGAGTAATAAAGGGTAAAATGGAGATCTTGTTCAAGAATATTAAAAGTTGTTTTCCATCTGAAGGTGCATGGATATATAACTGAAATAAGGTAATCATCTTTGTTATCTATTTCTAAATGAAAATATTTCATGCTCTATCCTAAAACAAGGAATTTGAGGTCTCAATGTTTTGTAGTGTATTGGGATTCCATAGTATTGTTGCATTCATAAGGTGAAAAAGAATCATATATGGTATTAATCAATTGGGCATAACAGCTGAATACACTTGCATGTGTTTAAATTTGTAAATTCATCTTGATATCAGGTATAATAACTTGAATGGAGTGTCATTTGGTAAATGTGAAAACTCTTATGTCACAGGTGCGGAACACATAGTATAACCTTGTTCATTAACAATGAAGAATAAATCAAGGATATTTGAAAACAAGGATGATAAATGGATCTTTATATGGATAGTTCAAACTTTTTATAACTGTATTAGAAGACATATCATAAAGAAAAAATATAGAGAATTATAGATCAAGAATTTTGTAAAGAGCAATGTTACAAGTTTATGTAAATATCAGTGGAAATATTAAATAATCATATGGTACTTCACATTTTTATGAAGGTTTTTAGGACAATGGATAGAGAAGGATTCAAAAGACATAGTAGTATAATTGGTCTAGAGCTAGTAGTATATTTCATTTGGTGTTACTAGTATATTTAGTCCAAAGCTAGACTAATGAATGGTTTGGAGCTCCTTATACATTTGGTCTAGAGTTGTGAGATTTATTATTATAGAATAGTTATATTGTCATAATTTGGTATTAGAGTGGAGATAAGTTTTTGAAAAAGAAGAAGTACAGGATCATTTTCAATTAGTTTTATGATTTAAATTGTTATGGTGCTTTCTTTTCAAGGTTAATATTAAACTAAGAAAGAGAAATTCAGGTTGTATAAAGTTATTTCCCATCATAAAAACTCCAATACATGAGATAAGAGGTGAAAGAAGACTGTTTGTTCCAGTTAAGAAGAAGTTACCTGAAAGTAAGCTCATAGTATCTTTAGGAGAAGAAGAAGAGAATATCATTGAATCTTGTAATAATAAGAGTTCAGTGAAAATAAAGAAGGTCTGATAAACCTTTAGAGAGTACCAAAATACTAGGGTGGAAAAGACATAGGTGTTGTATTGTGAAGAAGAGAGAATGAGATAGTTGAAGGGAAAAAATAGAAGAGTAAAGATTTAGAAATTGAGAAAAAGATAATGGAATTAAAATAAAGGTTAGAGAGATTAGAACTCATAGTAGATTATATAGAAAAAGATATGTGGTATAGGTGGAAGCTAAAGATAAGAGCAAAGTGGCCAATAAAGTTGTTTTTTTCTAATAAATAGAAAACAAAAATTGATTGCTTTGAGAAACAAAGAGAGAAGAAGGCAAAAGACCTATAATGTCATGAATGAAAAATAAATACTGAAGGAGATGCTCTAATTAGAACAAAAGAATGCAGATTAAGAGGTCATACAAGCATTTCTAGCCTCTCTCAGAGAAGAAGTGGAGTCATAAAAAGAAGCACCAAGATGGAGACTTTTGCCTCAAATTTTTGAATCTAACATTTTTTTTGAGTGTGTGAACGTAGGTTTAGAATATGAATTGAAAAAATAAGAAGAAGTAAGTAATTTATTCAATTATGCGGATTTATAATAGTTAGAGGTTGGGATGAAAGCCTTAGAAAACTTGATTTTTAATTAAGATGCATCTAAAAAAAAAAAATTTTAAACATGATTGTGAAATATTAAAGACAAAAGAAAATAAAGAAGATGTTGAAGAAGGAAAAGAATAGTTGTAGTAAAAACTTGGTGAGACACAAAACTATCAATGTTTTATATTTGATTGTTCATTTGATTGTGTGTATAGTTTTGCTATATGTGGAAGTGAAGAACACAAAAAAAAAGAGATCTTGAGATAATTTAAATGGAGAATCTACAAGAAGATATCCTCATCTTAGAGGATGGAACCATAAATAAGAAGAAAGAAGACAAGAAGCAAGATAACATTAATGAAATAAGAATAATTATATCAATTCAATACAATTAGAAAAAAAGGAAGGAGAAACTATATACTGCATTGAATCAAGAGCTCAAATTTAAACCCATCTCGGGAGTATGATGTAGGAGCATCATAAAAAATTTGAAAAAATCTTGTAAATATATCTTCATTGGGATAGAATAAGTATTTAGGAGTCTTTAGGATTCAATGAAGATTCAAATTTGTCATTCCTAGGTCTATAGGAGTCAAACTTTAGTTTCCCTCGAATTGTGTGGTTTGGAAATTTGAACTATTAATCATAAGTCATAAGGATCAATTTATAAAATATTTTATGATCCTAGAACGTTATTATGTGCTTGTAAATATGTTTCTTTGCCTCCATGTCAAAATAAACTCATCTCAAGATATCTTCAATGTAGAAGAAGAAGAAGATAAGCCTATCCTCATAATAAACTCACGATTTTAGGAAAGACTTGGTGGAATTAAGTTTAGAAAGTCAGTTTTCAGTTGGTTGAGTATAATTTGGAGTGAATGATCCTTATAACATTCAATATAAGCTATAAAAATGTATAGAATATGAGTAATTAGGTGTGCAAAGATTTGGAAAAAGGAGATAGCTTAGGAAAGAGGTGTAAAAGAGCCAAGTTGGATCCAAAATCTGTATGTATTAAATGATAATATTGGAATACATATATTGAGTTCAAGTGATGCATAGCCTTGCATATATTATTCAAATCACAAGTAATAATGTGATATAAGGGATCAATATTTTTTTCATTAGAAGTCACAATTTTAACTTTTTAGTCACTTTCACTCAACAATATTCACCTTGCTTAAGAAGTCTAGTTTTTCTCGAAAGACTAAAAATGTATAAATCATTTTACCAAAGGAAATATTTACTTTATACATTATTTATAACACCATACCAAATTTTTCAAACAACCCAGTTAGCCTCAACATACCATTCTACTTAATTTTCCTTGTTAGACCTCATATTTGCTAATATCCTTACAAATAAACAAATTCTGACAAAAATCAATCAAGTATCACTTTTATTACTTGAATGGTAAAAAATTTTAATACCCTTTGTGCTCATTTAGATGCCTACTAAATTTCAAGGCTTATCTCATTTTTCTTCAAAAGTTATTGCAAAATATAATTTTTCTAATCTTGGCAATTAGCCCTCATAGAGCACAAACCTTAAAACTAGGAACTATGCATAATCTTCCAAGAGAATATGTTTACATTATTGGATACCCATTATTAAGTTCTTTATTTTTGCCCATTTTTATTCTCCAACTCTTCTTCTAACACTTCCTACTCCAATTTTCTCCTTTTAGGCTTGTCTCACAATGTCTAACTAGGGTTTCTTGTCAAATCTCTAGGGTTTGTTTCTTTTTCACTTTCCAAGATCTGTAACACCTTATAATCTCATCAACACATTTGATCAAAGCTTTACCAACTTCTATACATCTCTCTTATCCCTAACTTTCTCTTTTTCATTGTTTTAAGCTTTCTTTAGTCTTCTTGTTCTCACACATCATTAGTCTTCTTGATACTATGTTTTTGCACCTTTCTTCCTAGGATTTAGTTAATTTTATTTTCTAACTTGTCTTAAAACTTTTCATCAATCCTTTCCATTAATAAAATCATCCTTTCACCTTACTATCTCATCTCTTCATTGCCTTTCTCAACTTATTTTTCTACTTTGTTTTCTTCCTCTTAATTGTAGCAGGGCATACAATTTCATGAATTAATTGGGGGTTTTTTAAGAGATTAGTTTCATATTTTAAGAATTTTCAACATACCTTCCCATTCCTTCTTTCTTATCACTCTTCTTATCAACTTCCTTACCAAGTTCTAGTTACAAAAGCTCCCATAAAATTGTCATAGTTTCTCTCCTTAAATTGTAGATACACTTCCTTCACCATAATCGTTAATAACCTGACTCATTCACTAATTTATATGAATTATACAGAATTTTAGGTTACACACTCTATCTATAAAAATTTTTAATAGTTATCTCATTTATGTATTATACTGAGACACATACATTTCCCTTTTTCAAATTCTCCAATTTATGTCTTCACAATCAAAATTGTGTTTTAATGTGTTTTGGTTCTAAGTTTATTTTCTAGTGCACAATAATTCCTTAAACAACACCTCATATACCTTATCAAAATTCTTCAATTATATAGGTTCATTTCAATACTTAAATTCATATCAATTCATAAACTAGTGCTCTCTAGCCCTCTAACTGTGGGCATGCACAGTCAAGGAATAGGTCACAGTCTCTGAGTTTTGGTAGTTATGTATTAGAGATTTAAAATTTCCCCTATTTTGGCAGTCATAACCATATTATTTCCCCTTAACCTTTGTATAAACCCTTAAAAATGAGTATTCAATGTGATTCTTGGTTATCTAATGTGCTCTCTTCCTATCCAATCCTTTGAGACATGGTATCAAAGATTGTCACCCAGAGTTCTTGTTGAAAAAAATTTTAAACTTTCATGAAGAAATATTCTCCGTATAAATTCTTTACACACCATCTACCTTCTTCCTCAATCTCTTATAAGCTACATTTTTCTCCCAACATTCAATTCAAAAAAAATTCTTCTTAAAACCCCTAAAAACAGGGTACTCACTATTTTTAAAGATTCAGAATTATCATTATTTCTGTCATTTTCTTGATCAAACACAAACACTTAGGGAATTACTAGGTCAAACTTTTCAATTTTTTGGTAGAGATTTCTTGGATGATCTTTTCCCTTACTCAATGGTTAAATATTTCCTCCACACTTGAAAGATTACCTCAAACCTATATTCTCAATCAACAATAAACAAACAATATTTCCAATGCATACACTGCATGCTCGATCTTCATTAGTTCAAGTTGTCAACTTATTGAACTCATCCCTCTAGATTCTATTACCATAACCTTCATAGTATTAAATCACAATTCACAATGGGGTTATAAATAACTTAACATCTCATTCAACCATACTTATAAGTTTCAAGATCTATTTTCAAGAAAACTTCATTAATTTCTTTAAGAGGTATGATTACAAATCCTTCTTTATGGTACACAAACCATTTTTTTCTTCAAACTCTTATTTAAACATCCACATCCTATCCTCCTATTGAATTCAAATTTCTCATCTTTTGAATTAAGATTTATATATGGTAGGTAGGTTTTCCCTTAACTAAGTCACCATAGTAGGAAACCATGGTTAAGTTAGGACATGTGAGGTTTTAAAAAGACATTTCTCAAAAGTGTATAAGTGTTTTATTTCTCCACTATGTAACTTAGCTAACTTTTCTTAATCCACCTACAAACTTAGTAAATAGAAATTCAAATTTTCAAATAAGACATTTTAGAGGGAAAACTCCTCATGTGATCTCATTACAAATACATAGGTCCAAATGGACTAAAACGTGTACTAAACACCATAAGACACCCTACCAAGCCTATTCAAGCCAAAAATTGAATATTTACATGATGCTCCTACATCATACTCTGCATGTGGAGATATTTAAGCTATCTACAAAAAGGAATTTTTGTTTCTTTTCATATAATTGGTTTCCACTTGTAAAATCCTCATCTTCTCTGGTGCATTCTATTCATCTTCTTTAGATTCATTCTTCCTCTAATATTTACTCTTTATCTTCATCCTCTTTTCCTTGTCTTTACCCTAAAAAATGAGGTGTTCATATCATTTTCTCTTCATTTGAGCACTTAGATGAGCTCATCTTTTAATGTTTTCTAACTCTTATTTTAGTGTACCTACAATCAAACATGAACACAAAAATTTAGATGTAAAAATAAGAGACTTTTGTGTTCTTTACTAGCTTCTTCTTCCCTTTCTCTTTCATTTTTAATCTTCTCTTTCATTTCCTCAATTTTATCATCTTCGCACTTCATTTCTTCATCATTCAAATCACATTCAAGCTCCCATTACTCTACCTCTAATTTCTCTTTGCTTATATACACAAACTTAAAATAATATTTTTCAGATTCTTCATCAAATTTATCTTCAAAAATGCATTCTTCCGTCACCAATTTTCTGATTTCTTCTTTCTTTTGCTTTCTTTCCTTCTTTCTCATTATTTTTAACTCTCTTTACTCTTCTTTTATCCCTTCCTTAGCTGCATTTTATTTTCTCTCTCCATGAGTGAACTTAATGGCCACTTAACCACCCTCCTTATCACTATATCTATACCTTGTATTTTCTTTGTCTCTTCCCTCATCATCATCATTTCTAATTTCTCCATGTCTTCTCTTAACATTTGATTTCTTAAGTCATCCACTCTCTTCTCTTTTCCTCTAAATTTGTCTTTCTCTATCTCATCCCTTTCTCTTTCCTCTCATTGCTAATATAATCAAGAAATTATTTCACTAACTTCACTCTATCTTCTTCCATCTTCACTAAACAAGTATGTTTCACCTTGCCCAAGCCTCACCTAGGTTTCTCTCTCTTACCTAGTCTCTTGAATTCTTATTTTCTTCACTTTTTTTGAGCAAACAAGAATGTGATATGAAGGAGAGGGCGCACAGAATATTTTTGCATAGGATTAAAGAAAATTCAAAGGCACGGAAGGATAGGGAAGGACACGCGTGCAAAATACAAGGATAGATTCGGGACTTAGCCATTTTCACATGTACGGGCTATTTTTGGAGATAGCGTGCAGAGCACACAAATCAGATACAGACTTGCGTGACATGCATGGGATATTATTGGAAGAGTGTATACTAAGCGCTTTACATGGGTTCATGCTAATAATAGAATTCTATTGCCATTTAACCAGAAGATATCTGTTATTAGCGCACTTGCATGTGTCTATTATTGTAAAGGCGCATGGCTATTTTTAGCATGCGACATATTTTGGGAATTATGAAAGTGGTGAAGGGCAAGTTCCCACCCTTATAAATATGTAGTGATCTTCGTAGAATAGGACTATGTGAGAACTAGATATCAATTACTGTGAGGTTATGCTGCCAGATCTAATGCGCGCATGAGCCTATGGTATTACTTATTGTAATAAGCTTTTGTGTATTTATTGTGTTTAATATAATGGAGTGTATTGGCTGAATCAAGGTATTAATCATGAGTATAACTAGTTTTGCATGATTAACTTCATTATGGGTATTATTTGAATCTATTACTCTTTAGATCTAGATCTGGACATGCTCTTTAGGATGTTATATTAATTATGGATCTAAATGCATTATGTCTTCAACATACTAACATCCTACACAAGAAACCCTAAAGAGAAGCCATGTACCTTTATGTGCTTTGTGTGAGTTCTCAGTCTAGGATGAGTGATGTGCCAGTGTGCTTGGGTTATTACTGGTAAATTCTAGGCTACATTATTGGTTCCATTGTCAGGATCTCTTTTTCAGTTGTTTTTAGGATGGTTCACGATGAATACATAACAGTTGACCCTAGCAAGTGTTGAGGAGTGGATACATGATCTTGAAGAAGAATACGCATAGAGGTTCAGCACTAGATCTGAGTTTAACGCAAGCGTATGGGTGGAACATAATCTATATGACAATTTGTATGAGAGCTTCTTAGCTATTTTTCCAGTAGAAGTGTACGAGTGGTTGGTTACTTATACATCTAAAAGGGATTGGAGATATCGCACACTTGTGTGGACGTAGGAAGAATTCCAGGCCCTCTATGATGCTAATCTGATTTGTACATGCACTATGGATACTTGGTTTCATGGTGTTCTAAAAAACTATATTCAGGAGTACTCAATTTCCACTTATTCTTTCCCGGAGGTAGAAGAATTGATTTTTTATGGTATCCCAGGGGAACTTACCTCCAAGGCATTCCACTAGCAATAAAAATATTGATAGTAACCCTGAACATGGAAAGAAAATTGATGGCTAACTAAACCCCACCACGCGTGGGGGTAGGAGTAGGTTTGGTGAAATATGGAAAACCTAGCGGTAAAAAGATAGAGAGAATAAAGGTGGCTTAACTATAATGAGGTGCGCGAGAGGGAGATAGAGAAGTAGTGGGATGTTACAGAGTGAATGGCATTGAGGAGAGAGATGGCTCACAAAGGATTTAGAGCTCACACAGAAGGCATGGATCTAAAGTAATAGGAAGTCCCCCATTTGGGAAAGCATGATAGGGAACCCCCCTCATCCTCACATGGAAGTGTGTCAGTAGAGACGACTTGGGCTATGGGCACACATCTGAATCTACCTGGAAACCTAGCCCTTGCGCTTGTTTTTCTAGTGTCTAGTATGAAAACCAGTCAACAAGCTAATTTAGGAAGTGGGAGAGCATGAGTAAGTCAAATATCAAGTACATTAATGAAAAGGAAGACTTCTTCATTTTTGTTTGGAGGTACCTTCTCAGATGCATCATCTACACAAAATTCAAACGCGTAAAATTTTGGACTCTCTTCTCAGAGTGGTAACACTTCACAGATTGTAGGGGTGCAGTTTAGTACTACTATTGGGACATAGGAAAGTACATCTTCTAGTCCATCTCCAAAAATAGGAGGAGGATCAGGAGGTATAGATGGTTCTAGTTTCGGTGGATATATTGGTTCTAGAGGTAGAGGAAACACATGAGGTTTTAGATCAGGTGGGCAAGGTCTACACCAACCTAAGAATATTTATATGGAGATGTATCTTCGTCTACTAGAATATATGGGCATAGAAGATGTTGCTAAATATGTGCACATGTGTGAAATATTATGGAGCACAAAAGGAATCATGGGTTTCGAGAATAGTGCAAGTAAATTTTTCACTACATTACAAGGGTGCACACACATCTGGTACAAAAAGTTTAACCCTGATCATACTTGCATAGATTATGTAGCATTAAAAGATTCTTTCCTTAAAGAGTTTCACATCCATGAGTTTGAGCAGAAGAGTATAAGTGTACTCAAGGATATTAAGCAAGGCACTACTGAGAGTGTCAGAGAGTATGATTTCCATTTCAAAATGCTCTTATCTAAGCTTTCTTATGATATTCATGCAAGACAACATGCACAATGGTTCATTAGAGATCTGATTACACCATTTAGAAGGGTGCTATCACATAAGACATACAATGATCTGCATGAAGCACTTGAATCAAATTTATGCACTGAGGCAGTCGGATGTATAGACATTGGGGTCAACCCATTTTTGGAAGAACAAATCACAGCAATGTCAAAACAGTTGGAGAATCTATTGGAACATTGGGGTCAACCCATTTTTAGAAGAACAAATCACAGCAATGTCAAAACAGTTGGAGAATCTATTGGAAAATTCAACACATGAGACATGCACGAGGTTTGGTGTATAGATTGTGACGTGGAAGGCCACACCAAGGATATTTTCCCCTGCAGATCAGTACATTCATTGTTGCTAGACTGTGAGATATGTCAGTTAAACCATTATGTTAGCAACTACCCATTATTATAGTGCACAATAAGGAATAACATCTCTTTCTACTATAAAATTTACAGGTCCACGACTCACGATACATAATATTGTTGGCTAATTGGTCAGATCCATGATGCTATAGATATTTTTTTGAGACATACAGTAGTATCAGATAACTCTAAAAGAAAGAACGAGCATCAAGATTGGGATCACAATCAAGCACGCTATGATCAGAATGGAGGGCATTTTGAAGGAGGTCATGGCATAGGTTGAGGATACCATGGTGGATGTAGAGGATGAGGTCATGGTGGTGGACGAGGTGGGTGTCCTCATGGAACATGTTGTACATGTGGATCTTCTAATCACTACAGGTGTGAATATCCTCAGAATATTACATGTTCTTTCTATGGAAAAAATCATAGTTATGAGGAATGTCCAGACTTATATTAGCATATTAGTAAGCAACATAAACAAGAAAACAAAGGCACATAGATGGTTAGGATACAACACGCTATGGAAAATTAGTGGATGCCCAAGTTGGAACCATAACCCTAGGCATTGCCTTTAAAGATCACTACTCGCGCTAAAGCAACGCATGCCAAAGAAGCGTTACAGCAGAATCCTACCATCACCAAGGAGGATGTTCTACATGCATGGTACCTAGATCCTACCCATTAGAAGGAGGTTTATCAGGAAACCATGGAGGTACTCAAAAATCTTTAGGGTGAAATACAGTTTTTAAAGGAGCAATCACAGAGGATGGAGTAAAAAAAAGTAGCAGAGATGGTCCAATCTGATATGGATGACTTGAAAGAGGTGTGCAATATGTTGTGTCAAGAGAATATCATTCCATTGTTAGGGAGTTGGCTAAAGGGAAACACTCCACATGCAAGTATTGAGACTAGACGACAAATCCTACATATAAATCTTCCCCCTCATAGCTTAGACTACGACAAAGAAATCACTCTGAATGTTGTTATAAATGGATGGATTTTGAGTAATATATTGATTGATACAGGCATGGAATTCAATGTTCTTACTTTAGATGCATGGGTACAAATGGGGAGACCCCCATCGTATCCATCTTCAAATGTAATGTTCATGGCTAACCGAACTAAGGCCACTCCCATAGGATTTTTAAAAGATACATCCATTACCATATAGGGAGCCCAGTTCACTTGGAATTTTGAGGTTTTAGCACTTGCAGAGGTAGATATCATCCCAACTCTACTTGGGCGCCCTTGGTGTTATGAAAATAATGTTCATCTTCAATTCAACACGGGTTATATCAGTTTTGAAAATAAGGAGGAAAGAGTTATTATCCCTTTAACAGATGGAAATTTTGTGCCCTATGTTGAGCATTTGAGTGAGAAATATCTGAATAGGATTTATGTATGTGTCATCTAAAGAAGGAATCCTTCAGTGGGAAGATGCATAGTCTATTAGTGATACTACAAGTGTTTATTGTGATAATTGGGCTCATAATACTTATGAGTTTGTATGGCATGAGGTAAAGACCACATTTGTGTAGAATATTAGACCTCTTTATATCAGGAGAATAAGTAACAAATTGGTACCTCAATACACTGGAGAAGGAGATCCTATAGTGTTTCTACGCACCATGGAGGAATAGTGGATAGACCAGTTGGAGAGACAGAATATGCTAGCATATACCCTACACGAGATAGTAACGTGCTGGTAGGTGGTTCACAAGGATAATCTTGTAGGATGGAATGAAATCAGGATTGTTCTTTCTACTCGATTTTCTAGGATTAATGCACCTACTCAAATCTACACTTAACATGGTAATCAACCTGTTCAACACCACATTTAGCAGTGTGAGAGACTTTAGACAAATGGGTAGGAAGCTTTACCACCTTCACTCTAGGTGCAAAAATTTTATTCTACCTTACAAGGTTGCGCGCGTGCTTGGTATGTATATGTGGAACTCTATAGAGAGACTGAAAATTGGCAGGATTTTACTGCAGGGATGATCCAGACATTTGACTATTTCTCTACTAAACATCTGGTAGAAGAGGCATTAATGGTTATAAAGTGCTTAACTATAGAAGATAGTTCCAAGGTAGAAGAACTCATTCAGGATTTATTTGATGAAGAAAACTTAGGAGCGCATTTTACTGAAGAAACAGAGACAGATGCCACACTACTTAAGCGTGCTTGCCTTGAGAAGGAAAAAGGAAAGATGGTCTACTTAGTGGATGAGAAAGAACTATAAAATCTAGATATATACCATTCAATAGGTAGGCATGAGGTTTTGGAAAGGGCAGATAAGACCACTCACGCCTATCATGAACCTATGAAAACAAAGAAAGTGAATATTGGATCAGATGTTGAGCCTAAGGAGGCAATAATTGGGGACTATTGGTCTGACTCTGAAGTGGCAAAAATCATAGATTTACAATGAGATTATTAGGAATTATTTCCTAGGGGATACCATGAACTCAAAGGTGTTCATCAATCATTAGGAGAAATGAAGATAAACCTTAAGGAAGGTGCACACCCGATTAGGAAGAGACCCTACAGGATGAACCCCAACTTGCATGAAAAAATAAAAGAATAAATTGACCAAATGTTGAAGTCTGGAATCATCAAGCCCCTGGACGAGTCAGAATGGGTTAGCCCAATGGTGATCAGTATCAAGAAGGATGGTCAAATTAGGATCTATGTGGACTACATGGAGCTTAATGTTGCATGTGTGATTGATCCCTTTCCTACGCCATTCACTAAGGAAATACTAGAAAGCATTGCAAGTGCGAAATCTATTTGTTTACACGTGAATTCTCTGGGTATCATTAGGTTAGGATTGCATAGGAGGATCAGGAAAAGACTACTTTTAATACTGAATGGGACATATTTTCCTATACTCTAATGCCTTTTCATCTGAAAAATGTGTCTGTTGTATTTTCACGTATAGTTGTTCAAGCATTCAACTATTTTATTCACAACTTCTTACAGGTTTATTTAGATGATTGGATGATGTATGGACTTGTTAAGGATTATTGTGACAATTTATGCTTAATGTTTAAAAGATGTCACTAGTTAAACATCTCTTTTGACATCAAGAAATGTGTCTTTGCTATACCATTTGGCACATTATTAGGGCATATCATCTACAAGGTGTTAGGAAATAAGTGATAAAATATGCGGAATAATCCCTCACAGAATCACAATAGTAGAAACTAATATGCAGAAATTATTACATATCTCAAATAAAATTACAAAATAAAATAACACAACACAAAGAGACGGTATTTAACGTGGTTCACCCAATTTGGGCTACATCCACCAAGAATTACTTGCTCAGATTTTATTACAAGCCACCACTCTCTCAATACAATACCCAGATCCGTTTGGAGCTATGCTCAACAAACTCTACAGAATTCACAACCGAATTCAAAACACATCTGCAATGTTTTTCATTATAACCTACCATTTGCATAAAACCATATAAGATGGCAATTGCTTAAGTAGTTTTACAATACCGTGGGTATCAAAACCATTGGCCAAAACCAGCCCAAAAACCTATGGGTCAAAAAACTTGCACATATGAGAAGAGCACGTTTCCCGATATGTCGGATGCATTTTTTTGAGGCCAAAAATAATAATTTACACCCAAAAAAAAATTTGGGGCCTATGCCCCCGAACCCCTACTGTCACCCCCAAACCCCTGCTCAGGGCGCAGCCTGGCCCCAAACCCCGGCAAGGATACATGAAAGTTATACAGTACTCTTAGTGTATAGTCTTCAACACTTTCACACATGAAAACAGGCTCCACAACCTAACAATCTCCCACTTAGAGACTAGTTTTCCTCTGAGTAAGCTTCTCAACCCTTCACTATTTTATGTGAAGACTAATTAAAGCTAAACACAGCTTCAATTTTTCCCTTGTGACCACCTTGGTCATCATGTCTATAGGATTTTGACTGGTATGAATCTTCTCCAACTTCAACTTCTCTTCCTCCAAAGTTGTTCTGATGAAATGGTACCTTAACTGTATATGCTTTGTCCTAGAGTGGAAAGCGGATTTCTTAGCTAGGTGTATAGCACTCTGACTATCACTATGCAACTTTCCTTCCTCCTGCTTATGCCCCAAGTCCTCAAGGAATTGTTGTAACCAAATCATTTCTTTGCTTGCCGCTATGGCAGCAACATACTCAGCCTCTGTGGTTGACAAGGCCACCAGCTTTTGTAGTCATGAAATCCAGCTCACTGTTGTCCCACCTATAGTGTAAACATAACCTGTTGTGCTCCTCATGTTGTCTACATCTCTAGTCATATTTGAATCTACATAACCACAGAAAGTGGTGTCTGATCCACTGTAGCACAAAACTATCCCCATGGTCCCTCTCAAATATCGAAGGATCCACTTTACTGCCTGTCAATGATCTCTACCTGGATCACTCATAAATCTACTCACCATTCCCATTGCATGGGCAATATCAGGCATGGTACACACCATCACATACATCAAACTACGAACTACTGATGAGTAAGGTACCTTGGACATTTGGTTTCTCTCTTGCCCTGTCTTGGGACACTGCTCCTTTGATAACTTGAAATGGCCTACCAAAGGAGTCCCAACCAATTTAGCATCCTGCATATTAAACCTCTTCAAGACCTTCTTAATGTACTCTTCCTTCGATAAAGTCAACTTTTGTTCCTTCCTATCCAGAGATATCCTCATACCAAGGATTTGTTGGCTACCCCCAAATCCTTCATAGTAAAGTATTCACTTAGCTGCTTCTTGAGTACTTTTATTTCCTGCATGTTTTTACCTGCAACCAACATGTCATCCACATACAGACAAAGGATAATATAATTGCCATCCTCAAATTTCTTTGTATACACGCAATGGTCAAAATGACATCTAATATAAACTTGCTCCATCATGAAGCTATCAAACTTATTATACCATTGACGTGGAGCTTGTTTCAGTCCATGCAAACTCTTCTTCAATTTGGACACCATCTCCTCTTTACCTTTGACTTCATATCCTTCTGGTTGCTGCATATATAGCTCCTCCTCCAAATCACCATGGAGAAATGTAGTCTTTACATCAAGTTGTTCTAAGTGCAAGTCTTCTGTTGCAACTATTCCTAGAATAGTTCTGATAGAAGTCATTTTTACTACAGGAGAAAAAATCTCATCAAAATCTATACCTTTTTTCTGTGCAAACCCCTTGACCACCAATCGGGCCTTGTATCTTTTCTTTCCTCCTTCTTCCTCTTTGACTCAGAACACCCACTTTTTCTGTAATGCTCTTTTTCCTTCAAGTACCTTTACCAAATCCCATGTCTAGTTCTCCATGAGAGCCTGATGCTCCTCATCCATGGCTTGCTCCCACTTCTTCATGGCATCTACCTCCATTGCTTCATCAAAGCTCTCTGGTTCTCCACTATCAGTGAGTAATAAATAATAAAGAGAAGGAGAAAAATGTTTAGGTTATCTTCTTACCCTAGAAGACCTTCTCACTGTAGGAGTTTGGGGTTCCTGTTGAGTAGGTTCCTGAACTAATTCATGGGTCACTGTCCCCTCCAGAAGATCCTCTACCAATGAATATTCTTTCTTGGATTCTTCCATGTTTTCCTGCAACTGTGGCTTATACATGACTTTCTCGTTAAAGACCACATCCCTAGATCGAATGATTTTCTTGTCCTTAATACTCCAACATTTATATCCAAAGTCATCACCACCTTAACCAATGAAAGTACATTTTTCTGAATTAGCCTCTAGCTTAGTCCTATCATCCTTGTCTATATGAACAAACACCTCACATCCAAAGACTCTAAGAAATGACTAATTTACTTTCTTACCATACCAAGCCTCCTCAGGTATGCCTCCATCCAAGGAACTTGAGGTTCCTCTATCTATCAAGTACACAAATGTGCTCACCACTTCTTCCCAAAAAGAAAGAGGCAGTCCTGCATGTAACCTCATGCTCCTAGCATGTTCCATTATTTTTATGTTCATCCTTTCTGACACCCCATTCTACTGCAGAGTTCATGGAACCATCTTTTTCCTACAGATTCCATTCTTAGAACAGTAATCATCAAATTCATTATTGCACTACTCCCCTCCATTATCTGACCTCAGACATTTTAGCTTAAGACCTGTTTCATTCTCTACCAAGCCTTTCCATTTAACAAAAGTATTAAATACATCAGATTTGTTTCTAATACAATAAACCCAAAATTTCCTTTTTGCATCATCAATAAAAGTGACATAATAACTTGAACCCCCAAGAGATGATACTTGAGCTGGCCCCCACACATCAGAATGCACCAGCTCTAACTTATTTTCTTTCTTTGTAGGTCTAACCTTGAGAAACCTTACTCAGTTTTATTTCCCATATATGCAGTCCTCACAAAACTCCAAACCTATTTTTGTATATCCTAGAAAATCCTTCTTTATGATCTCCATGCCCTTATGGCTCATATGACTGAGCATATAGTGCCACAATGTTATATCTACTTCTGAAGCCACAATATTACAAACATTAGTTCTATAAGTGGTTAAATACAAGGTTCCAACCTTCTTACCTCTTACCACCATAAGAGCACGCTTGGTAACCTTCCAAGCATCTGCTGTAAATATCATAGTACAACCATAAACTCCCAACTGCCCTGCCGATATCAAATTTCATCTTAATGTAGGCACATATCTGACATCCTTCAATAACCAAGTATTCTCATTCTGCATCTTAACCTAAACAGAACCTTTTCCAACTATACTACAAGGCTCATCATCACCAAGAAAAACATGCCCAAAATCTACTTGAACATAATCAACAAAATAATGCCTATGTGGAGAACCATGGAAAGAAGCCCCCGAATCTAAAACCCAAGATTCAATAATATTGTGCAAAGAAAGAATCAAAGCATCCTGACATACATTACCTGTTGCCACATTTGCCTCCTTGTTTTCTTCTTGTTGTTTCTTCTTATCCCAAAGCTCCCAATAGTCCTTCTTTGCATGCCCAGACTTTCCACAGTGCCAAAATACTATCTTGCTTTTGGATTTTGACCTTGCCTGATCCTTTGATTTTCCATGGCTTCCTCTATTCTTTTGTCTCCCTCTAGTTTCCACTGTCAAAGCATTCCCTGAAGTAGAAGATTCACTAGAGATTTTTCTTCACATTTCCTCACTTAGAATCACCCCTACAACATCCTTAAACTTCAACTTTGAGTTAGTTGGAACCGAGTTATTTACCGCCATTACTAAGCTATTCCAACTCTCAGGTAAAGAGCACAGAACTAATAAAGCCCTAACTTCTTCATCAAATTCTATTGTAACCAAAGCTAGCATATTTACAACCGTATTAAAATCATTTAGATGATCTGTTACTGAACCATTCTCATACATCTTCATATTAAACAACTTTTTCATGAAAAAATATCTTATTAGAGGTAGAGGGTTTTTCATACAACTTCCCTAATGCATCCATCGGTTCTTTTATAGTCTTTTCCTTTGAAACATTAAATAATACCGAAGATGTAAGACACAGTCGGATTGTCCCAAGTGTCTTCGTATCCAACAAATCTCATTCCACATTTGTCATGCTCAAGTGTTTTTTCACCTTCTCACACAGTAGAGTATAAATATCCTTCTGATAAAGGTAATCTTCCATCTCCATCTTCCAAATACTGAAATTCTACCCGTTGAATTTATCAACCCTACATCTTCCATCATCTGCCATAGCTCCCACTCAAGATAAAACTTTCCCTACGATTCAACGCTTCAGCAAACCAAACCAAGCTTTGATACCAATTGTTAGGAAATAAGTGATAAAATATGCGGAATAATCCCTCACAGAATCGCAACAGTAGAAACTAATATGCAAAAATTATTACAGATCTCAAATAAAACTATAGAATAAAATAACACAACACAAAGGGACAATATTTAACATGGTTCACCCAATTTGGGTTACGTCCACCAAGAATTACTTCCTCATATTTTATTATAAGCCACCACTCTCTCAATAAAATACCCAGATCCGTTTGGAGCTATGCTCAACAAACTCTACAGAATTCACAACCGAATTCAAAACACATCTGCAATGTTTTTCATTATATCCTACCATATGCATAAAACCATATAAGTAGGCAACTACTTAAGCAGTTTTACAATACCATGGGTATCAAAACCATGGGCCAAAACCAACCCAAAAACCTATGGGTCAAAAATCTTGCCCATATCAGAAGAGCATGTTTCTTGATATGTCGGGTGCATTTTTTTTAGGCCAAAAAAAAACAATTTACACCCAAAAAATAAATTCAGGGCCTACGAGGGTACATGAAAAGTGTAAATTACTCTTAGTGTATAGTCTTCAACACTCTCACACATGAAAAAAGGCTCCACAACCTAACACAAGGGAGGTTTTTTTGGTTGATCCAACTAAGGTTGTAGTCATTATTAGCCTGGAAGAGCCTATCATTCAAAGTGAGGTGCACGAATTCTTAGGTCACACTTGGTATTATAGAAAATTTATAAAGGGGTATACTAAGGTTTTCGTACCCTTGGAGGAGTTACTAAAAGGAAAAGGAATGTTTTACTGGGGAGAACCGCAGCAGCGTGCATTCGATACATTAATTAAGAAACTTACTACAACACCTATTCTGTGTTTTCCTTCAAGGGACCAACCATTTTATGTATATGTGGATGCCTCTGGAATGTCCATTGGTGCAGTGTTGGCTCAACCTAGAGAAGGTATTATAGATCATTCTATCTATTTTTCTAGTATAAATTCGACTCCTGCAGAGAAAAATTATACAACTACAGAGCACAAAGCTTTGTCAATGATCTATGTGCTACATAAATTCAGATAGTACCTGCTAGAAACACCATCTGTATTCTATACCGATCATATGGCATTGAAGTATTTGGTAAACAATCCCATTTTATAGGGGCACATATGTTGACAGGTACTATTATTCCAATAATTTTATTTTATAGTTGTGGTCAAACCAGGGAAGAGTAATTATGGACCTAGATCATCTATCTAGAGTATAGTTAGGAGAAGACACACAGGCAATTGAAGATACCATGCCCGATGCATAGTTATATAGGTTACAACATGCACCATCGGAATTATAAGACATTGTTGTATTTCTACATACAAGTATGGCTCAAGAAGGAATGAAATCCTTAGAGAAGAAATAAATTTCCATTCATGGGGCACCATTTATGTTGATTAGTGGTGACTTGTAAAAGCTAGGTCACGATGAAGTATTGCACCACTATGTATTGGAACATGCGCACGCAGATATCATGGAGGAGGCTCATGGTGGTATTGCAGGTGGGCACTGTGCAGGAGAGGCCACTAAGTGCAAGATTCTACTCACTGGATTATGGTGGGAGACCCTGTATAAATATTGTAAGGCATATTACAAGGCTTTTGATCACTGTCAGTGCCTTGGAAAACCAAGTCAAAGAGATGAAATGATGTTAAGACCTGTTACTAATGTAAAACTATTTGAGAAATGGGATATAGATTTTTTGGGTCCTATTTCACCATCCGTGCGTAGGATTAGATCGTGCTATATCATCACTTACACAAATTATATGACAAGGTGGGTGGAAGTAGTACCTATAAAGGATTGTATAATATCTACAACAGTCAGGTTTCTATGTGAAAATATTATTACAAGGTATGGATTCCTGTTGAGTTTGACAAGTTATAGGGGCACACATTTCCTAAATGAGACAATCAGAATTATATTGGATGAATTCATAATTGCACACCATAAGACTACACCATATCATCCTCAAGCAGATGAGACTTCTGAGGCTTTCAATAACATCTTGAACTAGAAATTGACAAAGAATTGTTATGATGGAAGAAAATACTGGGATGATAAAGTTTCTGCCATGGTTTGGGCGTACAAAACAACATACAAGCAGTTAAACAAGGCCACACCCTTTCAATTGATGTTTGGCATAGAAGGAGTCATTCCTATGGAATTCATGTTACCTTCTTTATGTATTACACACGTTGGAGGTCTAGTTGATGAACAAACATTAGAAGAATTAATTGAATAGTTAATTAAGTTGGATGAATGACTAGAAATAGCACGTTGGATTCAGAAGCAAGAAAAATCTAGGAAGAAAGCATGGCATGATAGGAACATCAAGGATAAAAAGCATGAGATAGGGCAGATGGTACTTCTTTATGATTCTAAGTTTCTGCACCATCCAAGAAGACTCAAATTACATTGGTTAAGACCATATGTTATCACTTACATACTTGAAATAGGATCTTTTCAGTTAGAAACACTTGATGGAATACGGTTACCCAATTACTTCAATAGGAGTAGGCTAAATCCCTACTATAAACAAGTCTTCTTGGTGTTTGTAATAAGGCAATGTTTCCATTTAGATTAGGTTTTCAATTATGTATTTCCTTCTTCATTGTTATGCTTTGTCAATTTAGTTGGTGTTTTGTGAAATAAGCATGTTTGCATGCCAGTAGCTAATTATCATTTGTAGTAATTTTATGCACAGAGGACTGCACATACCATGTGTGTGGAGTGGTTATTGAAAACTGGGTACACTTAAAGAAACAAACTACTACAGGTGTTATTCAAGTTTGAAGAGTTGGTGGTTAGAAGATGGCTTCCAAATAAGGACCATTGATGGAGATAAATGAAGGAACAATATAACGTGAGGTAAGAAATAGTCATGGAGACTACTAAGAGAATGCCTGGTCAGGAGGTACTCAGGTGCATGGAAACATGTTGAAGATAAGTCTGTAGCCAAAAGGTAGGAAGGCACGCTAAAAGGTTAAAGCTGAGGCATGAAGATGTACTGAGTGGAAAAATGTGAAAAGGGTCAATTAATGAGGATTGTTGGAAGGTAAAGGAGCAATAAATGCACTAAATTTTTCAAAATCTATATAAGGAAGGGATACAAGTTCATTTTTACCATTGTAAATTGTAAAAATTTGAATGAGCTAAGTGCAAAATGAGTTGAGTGAATCATGTTGAGGTGCAGAGAGTGTAAAACTAGACATGAAGAGAAGACTTGTGTGCAAGAGAAGTTTATGTCTACATTAGTGAATGGTTTGAGTGAAGCAAAGTGTTGTGAAAGAGCTAGGGCACGCGATTTCAACTAGGGCACATAGATTTGAGCTAGGGTTTGGAATTTCTTGTTAGAGAGGATAGAAGGAAAATATTTTCATGTTATAGAGGACAAAAAGTTATGATTTATAGATGGCACCAAAGAAAGCACCTGTTGTTGGAGCAAAAAAAAGAAGAAAGTGGAAGTAGAGGTTGAAATTGCTCCTGAGAGTAATTTCTTGGAGATGTAATACCTAAAAGGTGTGATAGTGAGACAAGAATGGGATTCTCTTGTCTAGAAGTACAAGATAAGTGATTACAACCACCACACATCGGATAATAAAAAGGAATTAGATGTGTTGTTAAGTATGAAGAAAAACAAGCACACAACAGAGGACATGCTAGTGTATGATAGCACTGGAGAGAAGTTGCTAAAGTAGATTGGAGTTTACCAGTCATATGAGATCCCATATTTCAGAAAATATGAACCTTTGTACCAGTGGTTGATTAGCAGGGTACATGAATAATTTTTCTATTTTGTTGGATTCAGGGTAAGGATTACAACCACTTTGATTTCAACTATAATGAGATTAAAGGGCACAGGAGTGGATCTGAATAGTGAATTGAAAGATAAAGTAGTAATCCTAAAGACACAGAAGGAGTTATGGTATACTAAGGGTTCGTGTGAAATATATATCTATAAATTGAAGAAGTACCCAGTGGTACAAGTAGCTGCACATCTAGTGACAAAATTGAATGATCAAGAGAGATGGTCACAGGTGAATACAATGTGGCTACACATTGCAAGGAGAATCTCATAAGGAATAATTTACAACATATCAGGCTACATTGTAGAGGTGATAAAATCAGTTTCTACCACTATCCTATTATCCCTTGTGTTTATGGAGATCAGAGTGTCTGATGGGCCAAAGAACAAGTTCAGGGAGTACCCCTTGCAAAACAAGTCCCTTGTGGAAAGATTTGACAAGTACTTGTGTGAAGGTTCAATGACTTAGCCCTTCAAGAAGAGGACAGAGATGTGGTATGACATGCTCTGCATGGAATTTGAAGAGGAGTGGTGTATCCCTAAGGAGTTACCTTCAATGGTGGGAAAGGCAGTGCAGTTTGTGGTGTATCAGTACTTCTACATTACGTGATTTACAATTAATGATGGGACTTGGAGCCCCTAGTGTAAATTGTCATATGCATTCACAGTGCACTACTTCCAGGAATCAGTCCATCATTTTACTAATGCACGATGCCTAAATTTTTTTGTAGACAAGGTCAACTGTGACTATCACATGCAGCGAAAGACGTATGTATATCCAGGTCAGATTGCCTATATTGAGAGGCTAATTTTAGACATGATAAGTATGAAGCCTATGAGTTTGGTGATTGGAGAAGTATATCCATGCTTTTAAACCTTCGTCTTAAGCCTAATTTGGAGGGTAACAAATATGTGGAGAATGAGTTTGCACTCCCAAGGCCACCTAAGGGTAAGCATACAGTGGAGAATGTACCAGCTCTGAAGCCCACTGAACCTATAGAGGTAGATGAGGAGGAGGAAGAGCGTGAAGATAGTGGAGGCTTGGTACATAGAGGACGGATGCAACCCATGGACATGGTAGAATATGAAGGTGTAAGTACTCCACCCCAGGCACAAGAAGAAGAGGATGAAGAATTGTAAGTATGAGCAGACCCTAAAGAACACCGCTTTAAGAGGGTTTTCATATAAACAATAACTCAAGGCACTAATCCATAATCAGTATAGAGATCACCATGACTCTCTCCATAGAAGGAGACAACTAAGAAGAGAAGGAGAAAAATGAAGCTAAACAAGGAGGCAGAAGATTCTGAAGAGAGTGCACATGGATCACCTATACAACCAAAGGATGTGCAAGATCCCAAGGATGAAGAAATGAAGGTTGAAGAAGAGGGAGTACAGAAGCTAGGAGAAACAGAGCAAGATACTACTCTAGATATAGAGGATCCAACTCTAAACCTTGGAGCTCAAGTTCCTAAGGTGCCAAGATAAAGGATGGAAAGTGGAGAGTATGTTTCACCAGTCATGGGTTATGAAGAAGACACGTAAAATATCTTACATGTGATTTCTAAATATAATGGGCCTTAAGGATTTATATGGATGGGACTTGATGGGGCCTAACATGGAAATCATGTGCATGAGGAAATAGTTATCATGGTCCATGCAAACTCACATGGATGAGCCTGATTTTGATGTGTGTGGAGAGTCATGTGTATTAAGGAGAATGAGAAAGGAACCACATAAAAAACATATAACCATCAAACCCATGGTTATTTCTGATGAATAGGTGATTAATGCCCTAGTAAAGGTGTCTACAGAGGTGGCGCGCATGAATGTGGATAAATCTTCCACTATTAAATCACTAAGAGAAGATATTAAAGTGCTAAGGGAAGAAAACAAATCCAAAGATGCAGAGATCATGCATATGAAAAGAGAGAAGGATCTAGAGTAAAATAATAATGGGGTTCTTATTGGCATGGTAGAGGAGATTTGGGATCATGTTCTTCAAGTAAGACCACACTTAGAGCCCAAGGTACACAAAAATTTCCCTTCAGCTATGCACTATGTGTGTACCTTATTTGATCTGGTGCTTGAGGATGGACTAGTTTGGATGTCAGCACCAAAGTAACCTAAGCAAGAAGAAGAGATGGAAAAGGCTTTAGTAGTGTGAAAATTTTCAACATACGAGACATTTCCTCAAACCTTGTAGGAGAAGTTGAATCAAGTGGACCAGGCATTGAACATATGTGCATCTTTAGAGGCGGTAATAAGGATCAGGAAAATAGTAGAAGACAATAAAGTCCTTAAGGCAATGAAGGATGAGACCTTGGGACTCACGGAAAGATTGGTGCTAGTCAAGCAAAAACATGAGGCCCTTGCAACATCACAGGACCCCCATAAGGAAAAATTAGATGATATTGGAAAACATATAGTGTAGAAGATGGATCTATTAGAAGGAAGAATGTCTGCTATGTCCAACATTGTTCTAGTGTTACAAAACAAGAATGGAGAAATTTCCTGAGATAAGTTGGAGTATATTGCAGTGGACATTCCAGAGAAAACATAAATCATGCTAATTGAATGCCAGACCTTGGAAGTGGAGATAAAAGAAGAATATCTAAAATTAATTCTTCTAGTTGAGATAGAGGATGTTGCACAGTGAGTGTTCATTCTTTATGTAGAAATTATTTCATTGTTGTCCATTCTTTATTCTTTATTATTCGAAGAGCATCCATTGTCAGGGTGGCAATGCAGTTTAGAGTGGGGTAATGTTGATCGTACAATAGTATGATACAAAGGAGAGGGCACACAAGAATATTTGCATGTAGGAGTAAAGCATAGTCAAAGGCATGGAAGGATAGGGAAGGATACGCATGAAAAAGAAAAAGGTAGATTTGAGACTTATCTGTTTTCACATGTATGGGCTATTTTTTGAGATAGCAGGTAGAGTACACAAACTGGATAAAGACTTTTGCAACATGCATGGGATATTATTGGAAGAGATTCTATCTACTAAGCACTTTTTATGGGTTCATTCTAATAATATAATGCTACTACTAGTTAACCCAAAGATATCTATTGTTAATGCACTTTCAAGTGTCTATTATTGTAAAGGCACATGGTTATTTTCAGCATGTGACCTATTTTAGGAATTATTTTCAGCATGGTTATTGGAAAGTCCCCACCCTTTTAAATATGTAGTGATCTTCATAGAATAAGAGGACTATGTGAGAATTGGATATGAATTATTATGAGGTTATACTACCAGAGATTATACGCGCAAGAGCTTATGGTATTACTTATTGTAATATGATTTTTCATATTTATTGTGTTTAATATAATGGAGTTTATTACTTGAATCAAGGTATTAAACATGATTATAACTAGTTTTGCATGATTGAGTTCATTATAGGTATTATTTGAATCTATTACTCTTTAGATCTACATCTGGATATGCTCTATAGAATGTTATATTAATTATGGATCTGAATGCATTGATTCTTCAACATGCTAACATCCTACACATGAAACCCTAAATAGGTATTTTCTACCTTTGCACACTTCGGGTGAGTGCTCAGTCTAGGCTAAGCGATGTGCCAGCACGTCTGGGTTATTACTGGTAAATTCTACGTTGCATCAACTTTATTTCACTTTTTCTTGATTTTAAAAGGAGAAACGTGTCAATATCACTTCACATAACTCAAGAATGAAAATATAAGCTTCATCAACTCCAATCAACTCATCCACAACTTAAAACACATCAACCAACTCATAGAAATTCATGAAAACAACTGTATACAATGCTTCTCAAGAAAAACAATTTTACCTTCAATTTGATAAGTTCAAATCCTTGAATTCCTATGATTTGATACCAAATGAGTCATATATCTCCATAAATTTTTCAAATCACCAACAATTTTTGCATTATAAGTCACAATTTTATCTTTTTGATCACTTTCACTCAACAACCTTCACCTTGCTTAAGAAGTCTAATTTTTCTCAAAAGAATAAAAATGTATACATCACTTTATAAAATGAAATATTTACTTTATACATGCTTTATAATACCATACCAACTTGCTCAAATAACCGAATTATCCTCAACACACAATTCTAATTGATTTTCCTTTTTAGGCCTCCTTTTCATTAATAGTCTTGCAAATAGATAAATTCTGGAAAAAAATCACTCATTTTCCCTTTCTTGCTTGTCTGGTAAAAATTTGTAACACCTTTTATTATCATTTAGATTCCTACCAAATTTAAAGGCTTAAATCCTTTTCCATAAAACATTATTGCAAAATTATAATTTTTCCAATCATTGCAATTAGCCCTCCTAGAGCACAAATCTTGAAACTGGGAACTATGCACAAAATTCCATGAGAATATGTTTAAATTTTCGAATAACCATTATTAAATTCTTTCTTTTTCAAATTTTTATTCTCCAACTCTTCTTCTAACACTCTCAACTCTAGTTTTCTCCTTTTAGGCTTGTCTCACAAGGTCTAGCTAGGGTTTCTTGTCAAATTAGTAGGGTTTGTTTCTTTTTCACTTTTCAAGCTCTGTAACACCTTATACTCTCCTCAACACACTTGATAAAATATTTACCAACTTCCACATGTTTCTCGTATCCCTAACTTACTCTTTTTCATGGTTTTAATATTTCTTTGGTCTTCTTGTTTTTACACGTCATTAGTTTTCTTGATACTTTGTTTTTGCACCTTTCTCCCTAGGATTTGGTTAAGTTTATTTTCTAAATTTGCTTCAAAAATTTTACCAATACTTTCCTTTATTAAAACCATCCATTCACTTTATCATCTCATCTCTTCATTGTCTTTTTCAAGTCCTTTTTCTACTCTATTTTCTTCCTCTTGACTGTAGCAGGGAAAACAATTTCATGAAGTATTTGGGGTTTATTAAGAGATTACTTTCATCTTTTAAGAATTTTCATCCTACCTTCCCATTCCTTATTTATTTCATCACTCTTATTTTTAACTTACCAATTTCTAGCTATAAAATCTCCTATAAAACTATCACATTTCTCTCCTTAAACTGTACATACACTTCCTTCACCACAATCTTTAATAACCAAACTCATTCAATGATTTCTATGACTTCTCTGGGCTTTTATGTTACAAAATCTATCTATAAATTTTTTTCATAATTATCTCAAGTATGTGTTAGAATTATACACATACATTTCCCTTCTTCAAATTCTCTAACTTATGTTTTCATAGTCAAGATTGTGTTTTAATGTGTTTTGGTTCTGATTTTCTTTTCTAGTGCACAATAATTCCTTAAGAAACACATCTTATACATTATCAACCTTCTTCAAACCTTCATCAATCCTATATGGTCCTTTCAAGACTTAATTTCATATCAATTCATCAACTAGTGTTCTCAAACGCTCTATCTCTAGGCATGCACAATCAAGGAATACGTCACAGTCTCTGAGTTTCGTTAGTTATGGATTAGAGATTTCAAATTTCCCCTATTTTTATTGCCATAACCTTATTATTTCACCTTAACCTTTGTAAAAACCATTAACAATGATTATTCAAAATGATTCTTGGTTATCTAATGTGTTCTTTCCCTCTCCAAGCCCTTGAGACAAGGTATCAAATATTGTTAACCATAATTCTTGTTTTAAAAGATTCTAAACCTTCATGAAGATATATTATGCATACATTGTATTTACACATTATCTACCTTCTTCATCAATGTCTCTTACAAGCTACAATGTTTTCCCAACATTCAATTCATTTCTTTTTGTCTTCTTAAATCCCCTAAAACCATGACACTCACAGTTTTGAAAGAAAAATTATCATTATTTGTGTCGTTATCTTAATCAAACAAAAACACTTAGGGAATTACTAACTCACCCTTTTCACTTTGTTAGTACATATTTCTTGGATGATATTTTCCCTTCCTCAGTGGTTAAATATTTCCACCACACTTGAAATATTTCTTCAAACCCATATTCTCAATCAATAATAAACAAACAATATTTCCAATGCATACACTACATGACCAGTCTTCATTAGTTCAAGTTTTCAACTTCTTCAACTCGGTCCTCTAGATTCTATTATCATAACCTTAATAGTATCAAATCAGAAGTAATAAAGGGTTATAAATAATTTTACATCTCATTCAACCATACTTACAAAATTCAATATTTATTTACAAGAAATATTCATCAATTTATTTAAGAGGTCTGATTATAGATCCTTATTGATGGTTCACAAACCATACTTATCTTAAAACTCTCCTTTCTACCTCCATAACCTCTCTTCTTTTTGAATTTAAATTTCTCATCTTTTGAATGAATATTTAAAGATGGTAGTTAGGTTTTCCCTTAACTAATTCACCACAGTAGGAAACCATGGCTACGTTAGGACATATGAGGTTTTCAAAAGACATTTATGAAAGGTTTATAAGTGTTTTATGGTCCCATTATGTCACTTAGCTAACGTATCTATACTACCAACCTACAAAATTAGTAAATAACAGTTCAAATTTTCAAAAATCCATTTGGAGGGAAAAATCCTCATGTGCTTTCATTACAAATACATAGGTCCAAATGGACAAAAGCACCCAATAAAAACCCTAAGACACCCTACCAATCCTATTCAAGCCAAAAATTGAATATTTACATGATTTCCCTGCATCATCAAGGAATCATGGATTTATCGTTAGTATGAAGGATGTGTGTAAGAATAATTGTGTGTTTAGTGTTCTTTTTAATATATATGTGCCGTGATAATGTTAACTCAATGAGACTTTGAGGATGGTGGTATAATTTACATGATGAGGTTTTTATTTTTTTAATGATACTTTGATGTATCATTCATAAGAAATTCCATGTTTTGGAGTACATTATGAATGTGTTGGTTGATTAGAAAATATAGTGGAATCAATAATAGAAGAGACATGGTATGAAGTTACAAAGGAATGTAGAAAGTTAATTTAATGCATCATTAACAGGTAAATGGTTCAAGTAAGTTTTCACGTCGTTATTATGAATTAAAAATGAAGGAAATATCACAAGGTATTGTCAAAATATAGAATCATGTAGAGTCGTATACGTATTTCTCATAGAGGTATTAAAATACAATAGAAATCTTACCATTTTATCAACAAAAGAGGATCTAAAAATAATTATTGATAACATAATTATAGTGTTGAACATGTTTGAAGGATTTTAAAGGAAGTATATATAGTTATACAAGACAGGTATAAGATTTAACCAATCCCTAAAAATTTATCAAATGAAAATAAACCCATAAATGTTTCTCTCGGGTTTGTACAACCTTATCTATGGTTTGATAAGAAATGGGCATATCTTGAATTGTAACTAGTGGAAAAGGAGAGAAATTGGTAAGAAGGTAGATTTCAGTATAAGGAAGGTATCCTTTAATTTTTAATGTGAATAATGAAGTTCTCATAGGTCAAACATAGAAATATTAGTTTGATTGTGCATGGAAAACCCAATCTTGAGGAGTTAAACAAAGAAATTGATCGAATAACATAAACTATTCATTTAGATCTACTGAAACTTGGAAAAAATAATCCAAGGAAATTCCTCATTAATTTTTAAAAGTTCGTAGGGTGTTTTATGCTTGTAGGTGAAAGATATCCATAATAGTTTTATAAGGAATAATTAGGGACTGACGGAGCTGGAGCGGGAGCGGGAACGGGAGCAGAAGGATCAATGTTTTCAAAAACCAAATGTGTGAGAACTATCGCAAGACACAAGGGATCCTTGAATCGAGGAGGTGCAGGCTGCGGACCCACATTTGGTACAAGCAGGAGGTAAGATTTCTCTTTCTACCTCATGGGCTGATAAGATTTTGGTCCTTAGAATGGAATTTTTGGAAAATCCATTTGATTCAAACATTATGACTATGGAAAAATATGGGCTTTTAAGTATTTCTATCCTTGATGGGTTAGTAGAAAAAGCTAGATCTCGGATGGATTACGCTTTGGTTGGAAAATTTTATGGATCAAGACCAAATGTCGAATGGTTTAGGGAATGGGAAAAATGAAAGTGGAACCTGAAGGTCTCAATGGAAATTGCTTCCTATGTGAATGGCTTTTTTATCATTAATCTTTCAAATTGAGGAATGTAGAAACATCCTAGTTGGTGGTCCTTGGTTTATGGGCAGATCAAGCCTTCTGATCCAAAAATGGAGCCCATGTTTTGATCCATTTAAGGATAAACCTGATGAGTTTCCTATATGGGTAAAACTTCTCGGGTTACTAATGGAATTTTGGGAATAAGAGATCTTAACAGCCATTGCAAATGTTATAGGATCTTTGGTGGTGTTTAATCCAGTTACTAGGTCAAGAACGAGGCTAATGTATGCTCATTTTTGTGTGGTTGTTCCTATGGGTAATTTTTTGAGAAAGGAAATAGAACTTAAATCAAGTTTTGGTGATTGGATTAAGAAGATAGAGTACGAAACCTCTCCCTTGTTCTTCTAGAAATGCAGGTGGATGGGACATGAGCAAAGGTAGCGTACAAAGGGTAAGAAAGGTAATCAGAATTGGGATAGAAAAGAGAAGGAACCAGTACGTTACCTCTAAATAATTTGTCCTCAAATATTTTTCATTCGCTATAAGTAGAAGAGCTAGAGGAAGTTGTTTTTCAGGAAAATTTGGAACTAAAAATGGATTCTCATATTAAATCTTGTAAGGGTATTGAAGGTACAGATCAGGAGTTTGTAGGAATGGGGTCTCAAGATCAAAATGTGGAATTGATTGTGGAAGTTTTGTAAGTGAAGGAGTAACAACCTAATCAGTATTTTTGAAAAACAAAATGAATACTTTTTAAAGGATGAGTAGGAGTTGTCTCTGGTTGAGAAATTTCCTTTCTCTCTAAATCTAGATAGGATTAAGGAGGTGTTGGAAGAAAAGAGGGTAAAAAACAATAAGTTCTCAGAATCAAGAAAAATTTAAATTAGATTGTGGGAAATATCCTACAAGAAAAGGAAATACATAAAATAGGGATAAATGGGAGAAAGCAACAACTAAACAAATAGATTCAGGAAGACAACGCTCCATTGAGGACAGCATTTCACAAAATAAATTGAGATGAAGGTTATTTCCTAGAATATAAGGGGTTTGAATAACCCTAATAAAAAAGTATTTAATCATCTTTTAGGAAAAGGAATAAGCCTGATATTTTATTGATTCAAGAAACTAAAATGTCTAGAGAAAAATTGAGTGAGGTACAAAATAAAGTTTGGTTCAGATCAGAGTTTTAGAGCATTTCTTCGGTGGGTGATTTTGGGGGTTTGGTGAATTTTTTGAATCAAAATGATAAAGAAGGGAGGTTGATTTTCAAGTCTCAGTATCATGTTGTTATTTTTTCTACAAAAAATTAGGATTGATCTGAGTGGATTTGTTCCAATATTTATGCTCCCAATTCAGCTATTGAAAGAAGAAAACTTTTGATGGATATTGGCCAATTTCGAATCCAATGTAAAGAGTTGAATTGGTTAATTGGAAGTGATTTTAATACTCCTTTTTGTATGGATGATAAAAAGGGTGGTGTAGGTGTTCTACAATGATAGTATGGGTGACTTTGCTGACTTCATTACAAACTGTAATTTGGTGGATGTTGAGTTGAAAGGATCTCCTTTCACTTGGTCAAATAGGAGATTGGGGGAAAATCTTATTCAAATTAAATTGGATAGGTTTCTCATTAATTTATCTTGGTTACAACATCTGGATGTGTCCTTGGTGGCTTTACCAAGAATTGGATAAGATCATAGTCCCATTTACCTTCAAACCGGTGTAAGTAATGGTGTAAGGCCATTTTTAGATTTTTTAAGATGTGGCTGCAGCATCCTGGTATTGAGGAGGAAATTAGATTGAGTTGGCAAGTTGTTGTTAAAGGTAAACCTATGTTCAGGCTTGTGGAAAAGTTAAAGAATATTAAAAAAAGACTGAAAGTCTGGAACAAAGAAACATTTGGGAATATCTTTGCTCAGAAAACTGAGATTAGTGAAGCGTTAAAGAAGTTGGAGGATGAGATTGTCAACAAAGGATTGCATAAAGATTTGAGAGATAAGGAGAAATTTCTTTTGACAGAATATCATAATTTAGAAGCTAAAGAAGAGGCTTACTAGAAACAGAACTCTCATGTTATGTGGTTAAAGGAGGGTGATAGGAATATGAAGTTTTTCCATCTTACTGCATCCATGCATAAGAGTAACAATACTATTTTGGAATTAGAAGATGGAAGGGGAGTTAGAATAAAGAATCAAGGGGATATTTCACAGGAATTTGTTAGTTTTTTCTCTCAACTTTTAGTTGTTGGTAGGGAACCTGATATGGGTAAGGAAAGTGATATTACAAATATTTTTCATTCTGTTATCTCTCATCAGGATAATGTTGATTTGATCAAAATCCCATCTGCAAATGAGATATCTACTACAATTTTTGATTTGGAAGGGGATAAATCACCTGGCCCTAATGGTTTTCCTACTCTATTTTTTTAGTCTTTTTGGAATATCATTCACAAGGATTTGGAAGAGGCTATTCAAGAATTCTTTAGGTATGATAAGATCTTGAAGGAATTTAACAAGTACTTTTATTTTTCTTGTTCCTAAGGTGCATGGGGCTGAAAAAGTGACTGATTTTAGACCAATTAGTCTATGTAATACGGTCTATAAGATAATAAGTAAGATTATCTCTTTAAGAATTAAAGGTTTGTTGGAGTATTTTATTTCTTCAAATCAGGGAGCTTTTGTGGAGGGTAGACAAATTTTGGATAGTGTGATAACTATTCATGAAGTTGTTCATTTGGTGGATGTTTCAAAAAGGGTGGAAATGATGCTCAAAATTGATATGAATAAATCCTATGATCAAGTTGTCATGGATATTCCTTAAAATAATTCTTGAAACATTGGGTTTCCATAATCATTTTATTGATTTGATAATGGATTGCATCTCTACTCCGAAGTACTCAATTCTGGTTAATGGGAAATCGGAAGGTTTTTTCTCATCTGGAAGGGGGTTAAGGCAAGGGGATCCTCTTTCTCCCTTTCTTTACATTATTGTGGTGGAGACTTTAGGCAGAATGTGTGCTGACTGTAAATTGAAAAATAAGTTGCATGGGTTAGTTATTTCTAATGGTCTTGATCCTATAGCTTTACATAAAATTTGTGGATGATACTTTCCTTCTGGGTAAAGAAAATCAAGCGGAAGTTGTGGTTTTTAAGGAGGTCTTACAGTATTTTGAGGAGGTTACATGTCAACTCATCAACTTTAGGAAAAGCTCTGTTCTCTTTTTTAATGTGGATGTTGAAATTCAAAATAGAATTGATGCGGTTTTGGAGTGTCCCATTCAGGTGTTACCATGCTCATATCTTGGAATGCCTTTGTTCAAAGGAAGGATGTAGTTGGAAAGTTGGAATCCATTGATTATGAGGTTTCAAAAAAATTTGGCAACCTTGGAAAGGAACTTTGTTATCCCAGGAAGGTAAACTCCAATTACTTCAAAGTTGTCTTTAGAGTATGGTGGTGTATTTGATGTCCCTGTTCAAGATGCCAGCTAAAATTAGATAGATTATTACTCAGATTCAGTGAAGGTTCTTATGGTCGGGAACATAATCTAAAGATATAATTCCATTGGTGGCTTGGGACAAAGTGACTCTTCCAAAGTATGTTGGTGGGTTGGGATTAAAAGATATCAGGAGTATGAACTTAGCCCTTATGGCAAAAAATCGGTTGGTGTTTGGAGCATGAAGATGGCTTATGGGTTAGAATTCTTAAAGCTAAGTATTTACATTTTGATCAAGCCTCTTTTGTCTCTATTGGTTCTCTTCCATAGGGTTCCTTTTTTTGGAATGGTTTGGGAAAATGTAGAGATATTTTGTTAAAAGGTAGTAAATGGTCAATTGGAAATGGCACAAAAATAATATTTTGGGAAGACTGGTGGTTATCTGAGGCTCCTTTAGTTCATCAAGTTTACTGGAGAGAGGTGGCAGATCACTTTAAATTAACCATGGGAGATTGGATTAGAGATTATTAGGAGAGATCTGATTGGGGATGGGTTTGGAAAGAATTGGATTGGGAAGGGAGGGATGAAGATGGTCAGGAAATAATTAGAAATTTAAATGTTAATCTTAGAGGATTACATATACCTATTGTCTAGAAAGAGGATGAGTTGATATGGTCTTTGACAAAGGATGGTCGGTATTCAGTCAAAACTAGGTATGGTATAGCTAGAAATTGTCCTCCTCGAACCATTTTGGAAAAAATTATGGGATAAGCATCTTATTCCAAAGATTAATTTATTTCTGTGGCATGTTGTCCAGAATAAAATTTTAACTATTGATAATTTACAAGTGAGAGGAATGATGATCCCTAACTGGTGTGTTTTGTGCAAAAATGATAGTGAATTAGTGCAACACCTCTTTCTTCATTATTCATTTTCTAGAAGAGTTATGTTTCATATTATGAAAGTCTTCCAGACTTTGTGGGTCTTTTTGGAGACTTTTGTCTGACTGGTATAGGCAATGGATAAGTCCCTTTGTTTCATTACAGTCTTTGGAAGGCATGGAGTTTTGTGGTGCCTCACTTTTTATGGGGGATTTGATTGGAAAGGAATGGCCGAATTTTTAGGGATAAACAAAAAAAATCTCTGAGGGTGGGGAGTGGTATCTTAGGTGCTCTGAGAAATAATATTTCTATTATGAAGTTTAAAGAGAAAACAAGTTTTCCTAGACATGAGCAGGAGATTATTCAAGCCTTAGGAATCACAAACTCTGTAAAACAAGTTCCTCTAGTGAAGAATATGGGTAGAAGTAGTGCTAAATGGGTGAAACCTACTAAAGGATGGATGAAATTGAATTTTTATGGAGCAGCAAAAGGAAGTACTGGTTTAGTTGCAGTTGGTGGTATTATCAGAGATGAATTGGGTGCTTTGGTTTTAGCATATGTTGAACCTATTGGAAATAATTCAAATAACTATGTTGAGGCTTATGCTCTTTTAATTGGGCTACTATGGGCTAATTCTTTGCAAATTAAAAAAATTTAGGTGGAGGGAGATTCCTTATATATTATTAATGTGATGAAAGGCCTCTCTAAGCACCATATTAATATAGATTCTATTATAAGAGATGCTAAGACTATTCTTGTAAATTTTGAAAATATTCTTTTTAATCATGTGTTTCGGGAAGCTAATATGTGTGCTGACATGTTGGCTAATATTGGCGGTTGAATTCATCATAGAAGGTAGTGGTGGGATGAGGTGGAGTTACCCCAAAGTACGAAGGCCGTGCTAAATGCAGAAAGACAAATTTGGGCATGAGAATAGGATTTGTGACATCCAGGAAATAAATTCACCATGGGTGAGATTTATTGTCACAATCATAACAGTGTATGTGCTGGTTGGGAATGGTTATTTAAAGGTTTGGTTCAAGTTTTTTCCAAGGTTTTTCCAAGTTTGCTTCAGTAGTCAGTTTGAGATGGGTGGGGCTAGGGTTAGGGTGGAGCCATTCCTCGTCGGCTAGTTTGGAGAGGGATTCCTTTCTCTGGGATCTGTTTAAGGATGGTGGTATTTCTTATTTTGTTTAGAGTTTGAGGGGGGATGATGAAGTTATCTCAAGGGAATTTTCTTTGGCTTGGAATAATGGGTTTGTTTCTATGAGGGGTGTGAGTTTCTTGGTGTTTGAGGATTTCATTGGTAATGTGACCAAGATGGACTGTGGGGGATGTAAATTTTTCAAGGATAGGTCTCATCTTCAAGAGGAAGTGCATATTTTTCTGGAAAGTGATGAGAAGATTTGTTTCATGGAAGATGGTATTGCTCAGAAATCTCTACCAGGGAGGTGGGCTGAGGTCTGTTTCTACATTATGAAGTATATAACATTGGATGGGAAGTACCAAAAGCTACATTCTCAGCATTTAATGCTCTTGAACCATTTTCGTAAGAGGCAGGAGAATGAGTATTCCCTTTTACTTGTTTAACTCCTTAAATTGTTGGTTAAAAATTTTAAAGAGGAGAAAACAAAGGTCCTTCTTCATCAAGGTTTAATTATTTTGTTGGTTAAGTCGGGGAAAGCCGAATTTGCAGACTAGGGGGGTCATATTCATTTGGGGAATGATTGGGAGGACCATATTTCTCTTGCCGACAGGATTAGGCTGAAGAAAATGAAGGACAGAGCTATGCAAGAGGTGGATGCAGTGACTTCTTTACAAAACCTTGCCAAGGATGCTGATGAGAACATGCCTAAGGAGAGCCTGGTGGAAGGAAATACAATATTTATATTCTTTACTAGTAAGATTGAGGCCCTCGAGGACATAGTTAGCCAGGTAAAAGATCATAATCAAAATTTATTGTGGGGTTTACAGAGGATGAATGCCGAGGTGAAGGTTTTAGAGAACAGGGTTGAGACCCTTCAGGGGTTAATTTCTGGGATAAAGGTAAAAGGAGGCAGTTGGATATCATCTCTTTCGATGAGGATGATTTCCAGGGGGATGGTGTTGGTCCTAGTTAGTGAACTAGGGCTAAGTGTGTATGAGGCTTCATTGCTGACTTTTTGTTGACTGAGGAGTGGTCTCGTTGCTACTGGTTTTTGTTTCTTTTGGGCTCCTTTTAGGTCAATGCCTTTTTTACTCTGGCAGGTTTTGTAATGTTTTTTTGATAGATATTTTTTTTTCAAGTGGATCCTTAATGTAATATCTTTTGTAATAGGCCCTTGGATCCTTTTTTTCTATTATCTATCAAATAAAAAAATTAAGGCCTAATCAATCTTCATATAAATGTGAATTGAGAATAATTCGTGAAGAATTGAATTATGAAACTTGGTGACCTTATTAAATGTGGAAAATTTTATTAAAAAAAATCAACAGTGTTTTCAAAAATTGAGTTTGGTAAAATATAGACCGAAAATCATCTCATGACAAGCCTAACAGGAAGAGTCATGATAGATTACTAAAGGGTAAAAGGGAGATCTTGTTCAAGAATATTACAAATTGTTTTCCATCTGAAGGTGCATGGTGATATAACTGAAATAAGGTAATATTCTTTGTTATTTGTTCCTAAATCACACTATTTCATGTTCTATCTTGAAACAAATAATTTGAGGTCTCAATTTTTTGTAGCATAATTGGGATTCCACATTACTATCACATCCATAAGGTAAACAAGAATCATATATTGTATTAATTGATTGGGAATCACAATTGAATACGAATGCATGTGTTTTAATTTGTAAGGTCATTTTGATATCATGTCTAATAACTTGAATGAAGTGTCATTTAGTAAATGTAAAAACTCTATTATCATAGGTGTAGAAACACAATCCAACCTTGTTCATTAATAGTGGAGAATTTATGAAGGAGAGTTTAAAACAAGGATGATGGATGGATCTTGATAGGGACCTTTCAAAAAAAATTATAACTGCGTTAGAAGACATGTCATAGGGATAGAATTTAGAGAATTATAGACCACGAATTGTCTAACGAGCATTTTTTACAAGTTGATGCAAATATCATTGGAAAGATTAAATAATCATATGGTACTTCACATTTTGTATGAAGGTGTTTTGGAGGATAGTGAACAAATAAGGATTCAATAGACATAAAAATATAATTAGTCTAGAGCTAGTAGTATATTTTTTCCGTAGCTGCTAGTATATTTAGTTTGGATCTAGAATAATGAATGGTCTGGAGCTCCCCATACATTTGGTCCATAGTTATGAAATGTAATATTCAGGAATATTTATAGTGTCATCATTGGTATCAATAACCTATGGATATTGTCATTAGATTCCTTTTACATGAGGAGATCTTAAAGTGTCAGGTTACCAAATGAGGTACGATTTAATTTCTCTATATATAATTTCAAAAGGTCATAATATAATGAAAGGCTACAAAAGGGGGGATATTTTTCTATATGAAGATGATAGAATTGAAATTTTGAGTGCATAATGTGTCAGTCCAAAACCATATGGTAGGGTTGACTTTTATATTTGTACAAATCGACTGAAAATGATTGTTTTGACAGAGAGGGAAAAATCATGTTTTGATTTTATGGGTCGGGGGATGGATTTTTTAAAATGTGTTTTATGTTGTTAAACCTCAGAAAATAACAAAAAAGAGGTGTACAAAGATAAGAAATTAATTGAATATCTATCAGGATGTGTTCAGCAAGAGTGAGGAGAGTATATTTATACATGTAAGTGTGTAATGTCAAGATCAACAATGTCAAATGATAGATTGCCAAATTTTAGTTTCTACATAAGGTCATATACGTGAAAGAGAATCTCATCAAGGATCATGGAATCATGAGGAAATGAATGCATGATGATTGATCAATATAAATGAATAGCTCTTTGCAGGTACGTATGATTCTCTCTTCCAAACCATTTAGGGTAGGTTCTTGCCCCAAGGTGGGTGGAAAAGGGATGTTCATAGTGAAGAGTGCAAACTTAATATGGTCACGATGTTTTGGTGACATAAAAAGGATCTCTAAGAATAAGATTTAACTTATAATATGATATTTATAGAAGAGGGTCCCAATATTTAGGGTTGGGTTGGACAACATTTTAAACCTAGCGAGGTTCACTCTAGCTAGGTTATGAAGAAGGTATATTGGTGGAAAGCTCTAGATTTTAAGTTTTTGGGGCATTTCACTAAGATCGTCCATAGTATAAATATATATTCACATGGTTCAATGGCATTAGAAGTGTCAAAGCTGATAAAAAATGAGATCAGTTCTGTAGGTTGATAGTGGTTGATGGAATTTAGGATATGTGACAATGTCATAGACAGGATCGGTTATGCAATAGTATCCACATAAGGGAAGATGGTGTTAATATAAATTATGGGATCAAGAATGAAATTTTTTAGAAGATTTTTGGCATGAAGAACATGGGTAGATGACTCTATAGGATTTATCCTAAACTAAGGAAAGATATAAGATTCAATATAGGTGATAATATGTTTGGTACCATCCATATGAGCCGCATTTTCCATGCTTGCACTAGTACATGGATATGAGGTGTCAACAACACTAGTAGTTATATGGTTAGTCAAAATAGAACAAGGATTAGGTTGTTCACACTTAGAGTGATTAACAAGTATATTATTGTATATTTTAATATATTCATTGGCCTAATGAACTACTTCATATTGATCATGTTGTTGAGCATTTATCTTATTCATTGATGGATTTATCTATCTTTTCTTCAGTGATGACCTCATGGTCAAAAAATTGATTAATAGGTAAAATAAAGGCTAAGGGGACCCTACAATAGAGGACACTTATCTAACCCTCACTTATCTATTGTTCCAAGAAGAAACAAAATCAATAGAAAGACCCGGATCATAACCAAAAAATATTTGGAAGAATTTGGACATGATTTTCTCTTGGAATATGTCTCAAGATTCATTCTTAATACCAGTAGTCGAAAAAGGCTCAATTCTTAATAAATATCCTCCCATGGAAAATGAAAACTTGCTCCATATCAAAAATTATATCCTTTGACACACCTGGGGGTCTTTTAATAAGCTAACACTCACCACCAAATATTTGAAATCCAAAATACAATATTTGTAGCACTCCTCACATACTAATTGATAACATCACACAAACCTTATTTCTTAATTATAGTCTTAACATACTCAAAATTATTGTGATCTTTATTTAAAATTAAATACCTATCTTGCACCAAGTTCATCCAAACCACTAGCCTCCACTTCAAGAAATAATTCTTTAGGACTTTCATTTATAACATAACTTTGAGACTTATGTCCAAGTTATAAATTTTTTCAATCACCTCTAGGGATGAATTATGCCACCCCCTTGTTTGCAAAAAAAATTTCCATGTTGTTACCTTGCATAAACATGTGTTGAAATTTGATCTAAACGAAAGATTTACTAAGTCTTGTGATTTTGTCAATGAAATATTTTATAGTATAATCCATAACATTTTGATTCTGAATAGATTTTATGATATTTTGAGAATCTCTTTCCACTAAAATTTTTGTTATATTCCTCTTTGTGGGAAATTTTATACCCCAAAAGGAAGTAACAACTTCTGCAAAGTGACTTGTTTGAATACCCAAGTTCTTATAATAAGCAAATAATAATTCACCTTTAGAATCGTTGAAAATACCCCCACACCTAGCCTTCATAGTGTTACCTTTAGCAGCCCCATCAAAATTCAATTTCACTCGGCCTTCCTCTAGAGGATCCATTTTGACATTAGATCTATGATAAGTTTCAACCATTTAAATATTAATGGATAAATCCCATTTAGATGAGAAAAACTCTTCTTAACTTAGGAATAAAGGGTGTTTCCTATGATTAACAACAAAATTATCCTTTATGGACTGACATAAACCTTTTGAAAACATCAAATAACTGCTTCTTTTATCTCTAAAAATCCTCATATTTCTCTCCTTCCAAACACACCAACAAAAATTATATAAAAGCAAAATCCATAAAGATTTAATTCCTATAATTTTTAAAGAGCATGTCCACTAAGTCCATCAGTACTTTATAGTATTAGGAAAAATCCAAACCAAGATTAAAAGAGACATGGAATTATTTCTTATGGAACATGAAAAGGGGCAGTGTGAGGAAAAGGTGAGGAATATCTTCAGCATCCTTTTTACATTACAACAGATCTATTAGCCAGAGAGAAATCCTCTTTTGGTCAAATTATCTAAAGAAAGAATTTTATTGTGTAGCACAGTCCACCAAAAGAAATTAATCTTTGGTATAATCTCCTTCTTCCACACTCCACTCCAATTAAAATCTGAAGAATCATCAAAGAGCAGATTATAGGCAGATTCAACCTTAGTTACCATGTTCTTACGAACTTAGTAAAAATTCTGTTCGAAGCGTGCTTTTTGGTCTGAGCGAACTTAACGAACAAGTTTGGTCGAACACTATTGTTATTTTTTATTTTTTTGTTAAAAAAATTAAATTGTTTAGATTAAAAGAACTTCAACACAAAACAAAAACGAAACAAGAAACACTATTACCTAAGCATGTAAATGAAAAACTCCATAGATAGTATTATTGTTTATTATTATGTGTAATTGGTTTTTCCTTTCAAATATCATCATATATGTAGAGTATTTATTATTTATACTTGTAAATTTTCTAAACTGAACCGAACCTCTTTTACAAAGTTAGCATCAAGGAATTATTCAAAATTTCCACTTTTTCCTTCTCCAAAAAATCCTCCGTCCAAATAGTCTTCCATGTTTTATAAGGGTCCTCAAGATTAAAATAATTTATCACCCCCATCACATACTTAGCTTCCACTACCTCTCTGATTTCACTCAAGGGATTAACATCCTTAAGAGGAGTATTCAAAATTAATTTATCATCTTATAAACTTACCCTCTTACCATCCCCAATTTTCCATTTTCTCCCTTTGAAAAAGGACATCCTTTTCACATTTTAGAGATTTATAGAAGGGAGAAACCTCATACATAGGTGGAGAAAACATCCAGTACTCCTCATTTAATCAATTTCAATTTATTCTCTTATAATATTTTCTAAAACACCTTTATTAGTCAACAATCTCTAACCCATCTTTTCTAGCAAAGACTTATTCATCACATCTCATCTCCTTAATCCCAAACCCCCTAAATATTTTGGTTTACTAAATTTTTCTCATGCTATAAGGGGAATCCTCTTTCTTTCTTCAAACCCAATCCATAAGAACCTTTTTTTAATTATTTTGATATAGTCAACCACTTTAGTCAGCATATGGAAAAGGGACATAATGTAAATGGGAAGGATTTGAAGATAAATATTTAAGATATTTAATTAACCATCTGGGGAAAGTAAATCTCCTTTTCATCCAACCAACTTCCTATTAAATATGTCTTTTAAAAAACTCCAATCAATCACTTTAGTTTTGTGCATACCTAGATGTATGTCAAGTTAAGTAGTATGTAAACTTTTAACTTCACATTCCTAAATATTTACAATTTTCATGCTTCTTTTACTTGGATTGTTAATAAAGAAGGCCAAGTTATTTTTATAATTAAATTCCTACCACATTACCACTTCATATTCACGTAGGATACTTTTAAAAATATGAGCATCATGAACATAGGATTCTCCAATTAGAATAATATCATCCATAAAATGTTAATGAACTACATATTCACAACTGTACCGTAGAGAAATACTAGCAAGAACTCTACTTTTAGAAGAAATATTAAGAGTTTTTCTTAGATATTTATGCATCAAAATAAACATAAAATGGGATATAGGATCACCTTGTTCTTAGGCCTCTTGTACTTGGGAAAAACCCAATGGGGGACCCATTCAACAAAACTGAAAAGTGAGCAGTGGATATACATGCCCCAACCAGTTTTCTAAATGAATCATCAAAACTAAATCTCTGTAAAAATTTATCTAGAAAATACCATGAAACCATGTCATATGATTTATCCATATCAAGTTTGATAACCATAGCTTCCTTTTTCCACTCTTGATAGAATTAATAGTTTCGTGGATAGTAATAATTCCATTATGAATCTATTTCCAAATAAAAAATCCTCCTTGCTGATCTGAAATTAAAGAGGGCATGATTAATGTAAATCTAAGATCCAAAACCTTTGCAAATTTTTTATAAATTATATTGCACAAGATAATCAGACAGAATTTTTTAAATTCCACCACACTTGAATATTTGGGAACAAGAGTAATGAAAGTGCATTTTAGGTCTTTTAGTAAAGTTTCCCTATAGAAAAATACTTAACAACTTTATAGATATATTACTTAATAATATCTAAAAATAACTGGTAAACAAAGGTTAGGAAGCCATCAAACCTAGGTGAATTGTTAGGGTTCTTCATTTCCAAATTGTTGAGGATTCTAAAGAGCCAACATACCTTTAAAGAAGCACTCAGATTCTTCCTTTATCTCATGTTTTCCATCTAAAACAACACCATCATCCTTTTTAATAATTCTTATTTTATTAAGGCTTTTTCTATTTAAGGTGGAGATACAAAAAAAAATCATGTTCTTATCTCCTTCTATATGCAGATAAAAATGTGTATAAGCACCACGCAATCTTATCATCCATTCAACCAGGTTATTCGATGTAATGAGTGAGGGAAAAACTAGGACCGATACACAAATAAGTTGAATTAAAGAGGGTATATGGACCGCTATGATCACATACCCCAAGGGAAGTAACCCTTACACTAGGAAAAACTAAGGTTTATAAGGCCTTAAGATGAAGAAGAGGAACGAACCCTATGGAGGTATTGGAACTATGGGGGGTAATGATAAATAGAAGAAACATGCAAATTTTATGACAACCTATAGAAATCATGTACCATGAAGTAAATAATTGAAATTCAATATGTTAACCGAGCATGTCCATAAAATACTAAGCTAACATAGAGCATGTATCGAATGTAAGGAACTACTCTACATAAAATGACAAAGTGATTTAAAGAACTTACATATTGGGGATGGTCATTGATGCATCTATCTCCCAAAGGACCATACACCAAGAGATAAAAACTTTTAGGTGGAAAAGGGGAAAAAATCCAATCCTAGCTCACTATAGATGACCCAAAAGTGCAAGAAAACCAATCCAAGTAAGAATAATATCCAAGCTAAGAGTCAAGATATAAGAAATCCATAAGATGAGTGAGCAGGTGCAAGTTAGTGCATAAGAGAAAAGATAATGGTGAGTTCCTTTATGCAATTGAAAGTTCTTATGATGTAAAAATGAGAGTTGGTGTATTTATACTGATGCCATCACCCATGGGCAAAGGTGTTGGCATGGAATTTGAATTTTCACTGACCCAATCGCTCACAGGTGATGGTGTCAATAAGGGAGGAAAATTCAAGGGGAGATGTGCAAAGTGTCATCAAAAGTGAAAATCATGGAAGGATGAAGATATGGGGTCATGAGAAAAAAATATGTCAAAATAATAAGAGGAATATGAGAAAAATAAACACATAAATGGGACAAAATTTGTTTTCTCTTCATGTATCATCTATAACCCAATGGTCACATGAATAACCATACCCATATCCTAGAACGAGCCCCTTAAGGAACCCGTTCTAGAGATAGATACATTATGTGACCTCTAACCTAAAAAGATAATTTTTAGTAACACGTATGAAAATAGAAAGCGTAAAAATTTAGGTGTATACATAAGCCCTAGTTTTTTATTACCACATGTTGCAATAGGGAAACATGGGGTAGTTATCAGAAAGAATGATACAGAACACTAAAGTTTAAAGTGAATGCATAAATTAAAGAAAGACTAGCTCAAATGAAATATAATTACTAATGCATACCTGATAGTGTCAGTCGTCCTGCTACATACAGGTGCAATCCATGTTGTTATAACCCTAGAGAAGAAAAAATGATAGGAAACACTAGAAAAACATTAGAAAATTAAGACATAAATCACCTAGCTAGGGGCCAATGAGATTGATGTCTTGGATTTGGAATTTGGAAATAAAGTGTCAAAAAGTGTCAAAGCCAAGTGGCAGGCACCAACGTTGAAAAATGCAAAAAACCATACAGTAGAAGCTACAAAGAGGAACTATCATAAAACCCAAAGGTACACACAAGTAGATCATGGATTATTGGCCTAAAGGGCAGATAGAAATGCTGAAAAAGTGTAAAAAACCATGAGGTAGATGGTATAAGAGGGGTAAATAAATCCAAGAAATATTGTGAGCCTAAGGGAGGATGCACAAGACTGTAGTGATTCACTAGGAAAGGCCAGGGAAAATGGAACCAAGATTACAATTTTCATTATAAAAGGAAGAAATAAGGTTGATGAAGTGGTGAATTTGAGAAGGAGAAGAAAGATAAGGTAACTAAGTACCAGAACTCTCAAGATCCTCCAAGAATGAAACTTCTTAAGAAATTGGGAATTTTTATTTTTAGGTTCTTTTAATATATGTTCTTCATTGGTTTCAAGGTGATATGTATTAGGTCTGATGAAATATTTCATATGATATGGAGCTTCAGATAATTTTTCCACCTCATCTTGACAAAGATCAATAGTAGTGACACAATCATCAAAGTGCATAGGTATTTTGGGTAAGTTACCAAGTTTGTGATGGTTTCAAGGAAGCCTATCCTCACATGCATATAAGAGTTCTAGGATAGCTTCATCATTATCTAATTAGGGAGAAGACCATGATATTCTACATAAATTTCCAAGATTATGTATCATTTTTCGTCTCGATGTTGTCTAGAACTAGTTTTTTGAACATCCAACACCCTAGCATCCAAGGTGACCTCTTTGGGTGAAAGATCCACAATGGCCATTCTAGTAGCATGGGACCATCATCGACTATTGAAGTGGGATTATAATAATATGCAGGTGATGGAGTTATTGCAGGGGTCTAAGTTGATTTAAAAAGATAACGAGACAAATAATCATGGAGTTGTTCTAATACCCAAGGGGTGTCCAAAATTGGAGGATTATTGGGAGGCACATAGGAAAGTATTTCTTCTTCATCCTCACTATTGCTAGTGTCCTAAATGGTAGGTTTATAATATGTGTAAATGTTATTAGATTAGGTTTGTAAGGATTATATCTAGACCAAGGCACGTTGTTAGTACAATACTTCCAAGTGTTTAGACTCGGCTTGTGAAATGATAGTCTTCAACATTACGGGAAGAAAATATAATATATTATTTTTCTTAAGACATATCTTCTTTGGTTATGACACAGATATTGCTAAAATATTGGGGTGAAAGAGGAGGATGTGTTATCACAAACAAGTAGCACCCTAATATTTAGAAATGTAGATATCTACTTTTTGCTAACATGGGTACCGCCTCTCAAGTTGTGGGACTTGAGGGCTTGAGGTGGATCTCCGGAGAAGGTTGAATTCCTCTTCCTAAACATACTACTACAACTACTCCTAATACAATAAAACACCCAACTACACTTATTTTAATAATTCCTGGGAGACAGTGAGAGAGGTAATGCATGAAAAGAGAAATCCTACTCTAAGGAGGTGATAACACCAGAAAAAGGGGGTGTGCTAGACAATCTTCCCAACTTTCCAATAGAGAAGGATGAACCTAGAGAGGGTGGACATGCACCACATATCAAATCACATACACTTCATTATCCTAAGTAAACACAATAACTTCCAAATCCTGTAACAAACACAAGAATATGAACAAAACATGTAAGCATGATGAGAGGTAAGTGAAAGCAACAAAATAATGTAAAAGATAGAAAAATATCACATAACACCATTTTTATTACTAAAACATTATGCACAGTACAAAATTTAGCAAGAGAAGGCAAGAAATGCCATTATAATATACAAAGTGAAGGATTAAAGACCCAAATTCACAACATCCCAGTTGTGGAGAAGAGGGGAGCATGGGGAGGAAAAACGACCAAAAATCTTTACAGTAATGCATCCCCTTACAATTTATAGAATTTTGGAGAGAAGAGAGAACAAAAATTAAAGACCCAAATGTATACCTTACTTTGCACCCAAACTCAATTATTTATGTGAAGGCAACATGGGTGATCTGCAAGACCCATATCTAATGTACTTTGGCTTGAAGAAAGAGGAATTGGACTCCATGTTGCATTAATGGAGGTAGTTGATTGTTATTATGCATTGAAGTGCATAAGAATTAATGAAAAAAATTCACCACCTTCCCTTCACCAAATTTGAAATGTGAATTTCGACATGCGTAGAGGGATCTGAGATCTTTCCAGAAAGTCCAAGTTTGTGCGAAACGAAGCTTCAAGCTGAAATTTATGGCATTTTGAAGTTTCACACTTCTGCAAGAAAACCATGGGTCATTACTGCTATTTCTCCTTACCAACGAGAAAACGACCCCCAACTACTTCTCCTTTCCATCGCACTTCAACTAATTTACTTTCCTTATTTTATGGAAGTAAAGAATTTTATATTCACCACATTGCTTTACTTAATTTTGCCCCCAGTCCTGTGGCTTTTCGACATTGTTTTACTTTCCTTATTTTTAGGGAAGTAAAATAGTTTGCATTCACCATTTACTTTACTTCATCATTTTTTTTCTCTACGATGTTTAGGATGTGCATAACTTTTTATTATTTTGAATTAATTTTACTTCTTTAGGTACCCCTCCTTATGCAAAATACCTTACTCTTGTGATCACCAACTTACATTTTTTTCCCAACTCATGCTTCCACACAACTAGCCTCTACCATCGGTGTTTGCATCTTACTTTACTTAGCTTAACTGGAGTACAAATAATTTAACATCTTATTCATTGCAATTATAGCCCTAGTGTTGTCTCTATAGTCTTTTTCAGGTTTAGAGCATTTCAAAATCTCACTGCATCTTTGCAAGGATGGAAGACATCGTTTTGACTTGACTGTTCATCTAAGGGGTCATTGTCGGGCGTTTATTTTCATCAATTTCCTTATCTACATTGTTTGTAGAAAATGTGGATAATCCATAGGTTCTAGGTTAGCGGATTTTAGATAAAGAATATAGAGTTCCAGTAATACTTCGGGAATTAGCTGCTCAGACAGGGAATCTGGTTGGAGCTCTACAGGAGAAGTTACTAGAGATTGAAGGGGAACACAGGAAGCAGAAGACTAGCTAGGAGAGGGGGGTGGACGCACCATTAGGAGGAGAACTAGAAGTAGAGAGGGAAAAGAATTTCAAAACAATAACCACGTCGGATTTTGTATCAAAAGAAACCTCGACGTCCTCCATGTATTCATTGCTTGATATTGGTTCGATGCGCTTAATTTGGCCCCCCATGATTTTGAAAAATATAGTAAGTGTCAGAAAATGGCCATGGGCCTTGAATTTAAAATTTTCAAGCTTTGACTAGACCTTTACACGTTTAATATGATGGTTAATATTACATGCAAATCTTGTCCAAAAAAAAAAATTTAAACCGGTGTCACTATCACTCGTGTCTTCACCTTTTAAGCGTTATTTTATCATGATGAATATGATATCATTAAGGATAAAATGTTATACATTAAATCAATACTAATTTCTTAATAAACATATTGATTAATATACTAAGGGAGAGGATTCAATCATCAAGCATGGACCAATAATGGTATTGGTGAGGGTAGATGTAAATTTAGGGACTAATAGTAAATACTTGTCAATTTATCACTTAAAATTTGATAGAAAAGTAGTAAATAAAATGTTTCACATCAAATCACATCAAGTAATCACCTAATCAAATGCTACTGTGAGGAACTATTCAGCAATATACCCATAACTTTAGTCTTTAAAGTGATGCATTTATTATTTACATTTTTTAGATTTCATCACATATATGAGGAGACGTGTTTCGAAAAAAACTAACGACATATATAAAATATAAGAAATGACATTTTAGAAATTTGGAAGTGACATATTTCAGCCAATATATATATCATATAATATATATATATATATATATATATATATATATATATATATATAATATATCATATATAATATATATATCAGGAATGAGCCACAGTTGATAATTTTTCGCGTCCAGAGCGGATCTCGGCTCCCGGGAGTTCTATACCACGTGTCACCATTCTTTCAGTCTCCCAAGGAAATGTCCCTTGCGAACGTGAAACCTGCGAAATGTACCACATTTTATATATCCTTTAGGTTTGTTGTGGGACGAGGCAGTGTTAATGGATAGTGACAAACCATCATGGTCGTGGAATAAATGGAAAGTGAAACCACAGTGTGTGTGTGTGTGTGTGTGTGTGTGTGTGTGTGTGTGTGTGTGTGTGTGTGTGTGTATTCAAAGAATATACATTGATAAAGCAAGGAATATACAGAGCAGTAGCTCATGGAGATATATGAAGTGATTTTAAATATAATATATATATATATATATATATATATATATATATACATCTACATAATATATATATATATATATTGCAGAAGAGAGAACATTAACAAAAAGATTTGAAGAAGATACATTGATAAAGCAAGGAATATACAAAGCAGTAGCTCATGGAGATATATGAAGTGATTTTAAATATAAAATTTATTTATTTATTTATTTTACGTAGATGTATCTAAGATAGGAAAACTACTTATGATTCTCGACAAGTGGAGGACTATTCTAGATGACATTAAAAATCATAGTGGTTATGAGGATGAGGATGTTCAGGATTTGTAATAACTTACAAATGTAGAATCACAGATAAAGCAATGTGACATAAAATAAAACAAGTCTCATATAGAATGAGGACTCACCTGCAGTAAGTTCTTGTAGGATGTAAACTGCAACACAGTACCCTGGCCCTGGCAATACCTAGATTCACTTGAAATTTTTTAAGCAAATTACAATATGCCAATTTGCTAAATCCCTTTCTCTGACTTCGCAAATTCACAAATTGGAAAATTGTGGGAAAAAATCACCTCTTTTTTTTTGTGTGTGTGTGTGTGTGTGTGTGTGTGTGTGTGTGGTGAATTTGATCCAATTCCTAGAAAAAAATCCCATGAATGTTATCCAATGAGCCCAAAGAAACAATAAGGTTCCATAGATTTCTTGGCGAAACATAAATGTTTTCAAATCTCGTTGCATTGATTTATTGATGAAAATTTAATGTTTCACATCAATTTCTTGGCAAAACATTAATGTTTTCAAATCCTGGCACAGTGATTTAATATAAAAAAATAAATTGGGATTGGAAATTCCTTGGTGATTCACATGGAAAAGATTATTGTTTGTGAATTTTTGGGGCAAAACCTAGGTACTGCCATTTCTATAAAATTCTCCAAAATCAAATTCTCGAAATTCTATTATTCACCAAACTACAAATATTCATTGCTAAAATTTTCCCTGCTTACAAGTTTCAAGATTTATTTTCAAGAATACTTCATTAATTTTTTGTAATAGGTCTAATTACAAATCCTTCTTGATAGTGCACAGACCATTCTTTTCTTCAAAACTCTCCTTATCATCCAAAATATCTCTTTCTCCCTTGAATTCAAATTTCTCATCTTTTGAATGAAGATTTAGAGATGGTAGTTAGGTTTCTAAGAACTAACTCCACCATGGTTCAACCAACTAAGTTGATTTTATGCCTAGGTAGGTAATGAGAGGGAGTTTTCATGTCATGAATACCCTTATTACATTGATGTAGACCTAATCTAACACTTAGAAATCTAACTTACTAACACCTAGGCTAGATTACATTACCACACTATTTGAATATTCAAATGTGGCTTTTTGTGGGAAACCTCCAAAATGCCACTTATTACATCAAGAGGGGTCCACATGGACCAATACAACTAGAAATCACTAAAGACACCCTAAAAATACCAACCAATCCAAAATTTGCATTATGTACATGATGTTCTTGCATCATACTCCCCATGTGGAGAGAAACATGCTATATACAAAGGCCTTCTTTCTTGTCTTCCAATTGGTTTCAACTTGTAAGATCCTCTTTCTTACTATTGTTTTCCCTTCATTTTCTTCTACTTCATGCTTCCTTGAATCATCATTTTTTATCTTCATATTTTTATTTTTGTCTTTACCCTCAAGAATGAGGTATTCAAACCTTATTTTCTTCATTTGGTATCTTAAATGAGATTCTCTTTCAATTATTTTTATCTCTTCTTCTAGTGTACCTGCACATTCACAAATACACAAAACCTTAGATTCAAAAACAAGAGACTTTTGAGTCTCTTCATGTGTTTTCTCTTCATCTTTATCTTCTTCTCCTTCATGGTTCATTTGCATTGCTTCTTCAATTTATTCACCTTCATCTACTATCGCATCCTCTTTCTCATTACAATTCCTTCTTTCCCCATACAAAGCTTCCTCAAGATATTTTATTTCACTCTCTAACTTATTTTCATCTCCATAAATAAACTTGTATTCTTAATTTTCTTCATCTTCATCCATTTCCAAGCCTTCAAAATGTCTTACTATATGTTCTGCCTCTTCTACTTATTTTTCCTTTCTCTCATTCTCAACTCTTTCACTTATCCACTCTTCATTTTTAGGTTCCTGTTCTATTATAGATGTTAAAAATATCCATATCACATCTTCTTCATCTTTTACTTGCATGTTTTCTTCAAAAATGACTTCCTTCTTCACTTCCTCTATCTTCTTCCTTAGAAATTTCTTATTTTCTTCTCTTCACATTTATTGAGCCTTCTCTCTTTTTGTCTTATCTGAATTTTTATTCTATTATCCATGATTGAACTTAGTGGCCACTTAGCCTTCTTGCTTATAACCATTCCCATTCCTTGTCTTTGCTTCATCAACAATACTTCCAGCTGTTACACATCTTTGCTCAATTTTCTTATTTCTTTCTCCATCCACATTCTTCTCTTTTCCTAACTCTCTCTTTTTCTTTTCCTTTATTTTTATCTCTCTCATATCTTTCTCTTTCCTCTCATTTATTATGCACTCAATCCAATTTATTCATCAAGCTCACTTTATCTTCATCCATTCTCACTAGACAAGTTTGTTTCACCTTTCCCAAGTCTCACCTAGGTTATTTTTCACACCTAGTCTTTTGACCTCATATTTTCTTATTTCTTCACTTTCCTCTTTATTAATTCTTCCCTTTGAAGGAGAAACCTGACACTTAATTCAAAACACTCAAAATAAGGAAAAAAAATTAGCTTCAAAAACTTCATTGAACTCATCCACATTCATAAAACACACACACACACACACACACACACACACACACACACACACACACACACACACACACACACATAAATGATTGTATAAAAAATACTTCTTACAAACTAGAAAAAACCTTGATATCTTTATCTTCATGCTCTGATACCAAATGATGTATATATAATTTCAACCAACCATAAATTCAAAAAATCAAGAAATTTTTGCATAATAACTTCACTCCATGCTCTACAAAATGAGGATCGTTCAACAGACCAAAATGGCTTACTCTCATAAATTTTAATCAAATTAACTTAAATGGTATTTCTAATCACCATTCCATATTTTACCCACTTCATGTACCCTAAAATATTTCCATTCAATCAAAAAAATATCATTATTCAAGAAAACTCACTATCTCTTACCTTCCTCTATTGGCTCTTCACACCTTCTTCATTAATCATTCCCTCGAATAAGAAAATTTGTCTTTTTAGCTTCACCAATGCATTATAACCCATTTAACCTATTTCATCACCTCAAATAATGGTAGATAAAACATAAAATTGTCTCAATAAGAATAAAAATATCAAACTTCACCTTTTCTATCAAAAATTCCAATTTGTGCTCTCAGACTATGTAGAAATTTTCTGTCTTCTATATCTTTTTTTGCAAAAAGGATAATTGTTCCAGAAAAATTATTGATTATATAAATATATTCAATTATTATATTTTCCAAATTTCAGCCATTTTCATTTAGTCATTTGAAATTTATGACAGTTTTCTTGGACAGACATTATAGAAAACAGCTTGCATGCATTCTCATTAGTAACATTTTTGTCATCAATAACTATTTGTACAGTTGTAAAATCAAAATATCCTTCAAAAAACACTTTTAATTTTGTTCCGTAAACATTCCCTCAAAATTTTAGATCATATTTATTATCACAAAGAATTATGCTTGTTGTACCGAATCAGAGTCCTAGATGGCAGCAAACACCCATTTTTACATTAATTTTCAATTCAAGAATATTTGGCACAATAGAGTATGAATTCCTAAGAAAATGTTATTCATTCATCTATAATACACTAAAATATCATTCAAATCATAATTACAAGTTTCAATATTTATTTTCAATAATACTTCAATAATTTTTGTAAGAGGTCTGATTACAAATCCTTCTTGATAGTGCATAGACCATTATTTTCTTCAAAACTCTCCGCCTTAACATACACAATCTCTCTCTCCCTTAAATTAAAATTTATCATCTTTGAACGAATATTTAGAGATGGTAGTTAGGTTTCTAAGAACTAACTCCCACATAGTTCAACCATCTAAGTTGATTTTATGCCTATGTAGATAATAAGAGGGAGTTTTCATGTCATGAATACCCTTATTACATTGATGTATACCTAATCTAACACTTAGAAATATAACTTACTAACACCTAGGCTAGATTAAATTACCACGCTATTTGAATATTCAAATGTATCTTTTGGTGGGAAACCTCCAAAATGCCACTTATTACATCAAGAGGGGTCCACATGGACCAAGACAACTAGAAAACACTAAAAACACCCTAGAAAGACTAACCAAACCAAAATTTGCATTATTACATGAGGATCCTACATTATTTTAACTACCTTTAGATCTGGAACACCTAGTGCAAGGGCTAGGTATCCAGACTGAGTCAGATGTGCACCTGTGTTTCTCATTCTTTCTTCTTATGTGCACTCATCTGAATCTAATGGAGACTATCCACTGTGCTTTCCTAAATTTTGGAGGACATGATGTTGTGACTCCTCGTATTCTACGAGAGCTTCAAAACCTTAATGAGAAATCATTCTTCTCGACTACAGAGCTGCTCCAATTTCCCTCTCTCGAGCTTCATTATACTCACAATTCTATTATCAAGATCTTAATAGTTAAGGGTATCATGCACAAGTAAGATCTTATGGGCTCACGCAAGAATTTAAACTCATCCTCCTCTATACAAAAATACGTAGAAATAGCGTACTCCAACATATAATTTTGCAACAGTCTACCCACCAACGATCTAAAAATTTATTCCAATCCTCATTTGCATCAAAGAGAGTCTAGTAATCTTCATACATCTGAATACTCGGCCTAGGATAGAAAATTTTGTTTGATGTAAAATATACACAACCACTAATATAATTCTACTAGAAATAAATTTAAAAACGTCTCATACAGGTAGTCATACAAATTATCTTCTACCCACTTTTGTGCATTAAATCCAGGTCTAGTGTTATACCTCTATGTAAAGTTATCTTGACCATCTTCCACCTTGCTCTTAATACTCTCCAAAGATGGTCGATACACCATTTGTATGCAACATAGTGGCAGACAAATTAAAAAGAGGTCCCAACAACGGAACCAAAATTTAGTCTTTGGTTTGCACACACATAAGATATGGGCATTAACACCTCATTCAAATAGATTTGAATGCTCACCTTAAACATGTGTATCTACCAAGTACCTCCTTTGTGATGCTTGACAGGATGTTATCATGCATGTTCATGATGATAATAATCAAGAAACCATTCATGCATAGATAATCACTTCATTCACACCATTTTGGAAACACATATAATAAGGAAACATAACTAATCTAAACCATAACTAATGTTAACTACATTATTAATTCTCCATAAACAGTTTCATGAACAATTAATATCCAACCACACTAATTTATTGATAGCCATAAACAATTACATAACAGTAAGTTGTTACACAATAGTCAATACACAAGTGTGATGGACCATGCGCACAAGCATCAAACCCTAGATCTGTATCAAAATAGAAAAACTTCACTAGAACATAAAAGGAACACTTAGAAAAATGACCTACATTAGGTATATATAGGTATGGGAACTTTCCCTTCCCCACCCAATGCAACTCACCTAAAAATAGGTGTTCTCATAAAAATATCATGCATGTTTTCTTTCCTAAAAATATCCATGCGTACAACACTTGCATGCTTTTACAACTTCTACATAGAGGTTGATTGAGGTCATGAAAAAGAGTGGTACCTAATATTCATCTTCAATAGGAGACCTATCATTATGTAGAGGAAGAAACCATGCAACGGGGTGAAATTCATCATTGTTGAGCTTGTTCTGAGATGTCAACTCAGATCGTCTCTTTGCGTAGAGGCTAGAGACCGTGCAACAAAGTGGTAGTTGATCATTTTTGACACTTGAAATTGGGTCAAATATTCACTCTATGTATAGTTTGATTAAAGCCATGTAACATAGGGGTACCTAATTTTCATCTTCAACAGGAGACTTAGCACCATGTAGAGCCATAAACCATGCAGCGAGTGAAATTCATCATTATTGACCTCGTTCTTAGATGTTAGCTCAAATATATTTTTTTATAGAGGCTTGAGGTCATAAAACATAGTGGTAGTTGATCATCATCAACACCTAGCATTGGTTTGGATCTTCACTTTGCATAGATGTTCATTAAGGTCATGTAATAGAGTTTTACCTGATCGTCATTGTTAACTGGAGACTTAACACCGTGTAGAGGAAGAGACCGTATAGCGGGGTGAAAATTCATCATCATACTTTGTCTAACCTTAGCACCATGTAGAGGAAGATACCATGTAGTGGAGTGGAGGTCAAAAGGAAAGTGTCAAACCAGGGAGTTGTGCTGGAACACCAAGCTTTCTAAGACTAGTTCAAATTCAGAGATTCAACTAGCACCAATATTCACTCTGTGTAGAGGCTAGAGGTCCATGTAATAGAGTGAAATTTGATCATCAATGACACTAAGCTCCAACTTAGCTCTATATAGAGGCATAGGATGTGCAACAAAATGAAGGTTAATAGAAGGTGTTGATCAGCGTGGCATAGCAGAAGGAAGTAAGCCCAAGTTTCACAGCTCCCAGGATTGAGCCAACAGTTATCTGATTGTGGAGTAGTAGTATGAGACTATTGAGTCAACTATAGAGGCCTCTTATCAGTAACACTAGGTTCAGGATTCAAAAGTAGAGGAAACAAATATTTTTGTGGATAAAAATCCTCCCCACTCATGAAGTGTGGTCCGAAGGATAATTTTGGAATTTGGGGAGTTCCCTAAATCTCCCTAAACCATAACAATATGGTATAACATTCAACAATATTTTTGATAGTATAAGGAATGCTAGAAATGAAGGTTATATGCTCAAGATATTGTTGGTCAAATTTTGTTCAACGTTCAGACTCAACAGAGTTAACTTACCAATCTAGACATGACACGTGACAAAAGTGAAGTGTGATAAAAAGTGTCGAAATTTGGTTTTGTGACACTAGCCTTCGACACTTGTGTTCAGAAATTTGGGCCATGTTATTTTTTGGCTAGGGGCTCAGCCAAGGTTGACACACTTTTTTAAATGAGGGGTGTCTTTTCTGTGGAATTTTAAATATCATCTCAATTAACAAATTTTCCACACGATGGCTCTTTAGGCCACCGCACGGCCTGCCCTCACTTTGCCACATATCACCGAGAGAGGAGATATAACTTGATGAGCTGCATACATCATGCAAGTCACAATGGGTGAGGCAATGGAGCTTGGGACTGAGTTACACCAATGACCTCATCAACATTGCTTGACACATAGTTTTGTCCCATCTCCAAGGGGCCTTATACATAGCCCTTGTCCACATATCTCAGTGCCCATGTGGCGGTCCAACAAACCCAAAAGCCACCCACATGGAAGATCCAAATGTCACGTTACTACCACTACATGGCATGAAAAATGGAGGATATGTGTGGCCTAAGCCACATTCAATATGGGCGGTCAATCCATATTTACACTAGCGTCGAGCCATTAACACCATCAATGTGGGATATTAATACAAAGATGGTAAAGAAGGTTCAGTGGGTGGTTGGGGAGATTTGAACCTCCAACCACCCTTATACTAAAATTATCCCCCACCACCACCCCATAAGGGTTTTCTCATCCTATAAAAGGGCTCAATTTCATTTGTATAAGCACAAGTTTGTGCATGTGTTAGAGCCTTAATAAGGAAGTTTTTTAAAAGGCCATTTTTTAGGCACTTAGGAGTAGATTGGGTCTTTGGAGTAAACTAGAAAGTTGTCCATAATTTTGAGACACTCCTCGTGAACTTATTGTTTTCCCATTTTGGATAAGTTGTGATGACATTTTATGCTGTGGAAGTCACTTGAGTGCCTAGATTATCAGTTTGGAGCCATAGGACTGTTATCCCGTAAAATTGACAAGGGCAATTTTACCGATAACCATACCGAAAATTTTGTTTCGATCCCTCGTTAGGGATCCCTCGCGTTCGAAACGTTGCAAAATCCCTCCCCGGGAAATCTAGTTTTTGAACTTAGTCTTTTTGAGCCTTTTTGGCTGGGCGCATGGTTTTGCCTTGCAACATCAAGTTTTGATGCGCCCCCTTAAAAGCCTTTGGCACATGGTTTTCCATGTTGTCACTCCTTTTGGTGCGCTAAAGGATGTTGAGTCAGTTTTTGGTGCGCCATAGGGCGCACGTAATCTCTATGTTACACCAAGTTTTGGTGCGCCAAAGGGCGCACATAAAATCATGCCGACAACGCATTTCATGCGCCAAAAGGCGCACCCTTTCCCCTGTCGTCAGATCCTTCCATGTGCCAAAGGGTGCATGCTTTCCCTTGTCGACAGTTGTTTCCATGCGCCATTTCAAAAGGTTGGTGGCGCATTAATGACAGGTTTTTCTATAAATATCCGTGCGCGCCCATGTCATTTTCATTCTTTTGTCAAGCACGTGATTGCTCTGGATTTGTCAGCTCTGCTCTGTCGCTATCTCGCCCTGTGGACCCGCTTTCCAAATCGTTTGCTATATTTAAGGTAAGAGGTTCTCCCTCTTCTCTGTTTTATGCTTTCATGTTTTGGTCTGTCTTGGTTTGCTGGTCGGTTTGCAATGGAAGGTGTTTAAGCTAGCTTTTTCCCCCCTCTGTGCTGTCCTATTTTGTTTCCTTCTTTTCTTCTCTTCTTCCTTCCTCCCTCTTTCCAGATCTACTGGGAAAGAGAGTTGTCTTGTCCAAGTATCTTTTGGGAATGGAAGAAAGAAGGAGAGAGCTTTTGAACTGTTAGTTTGAGTGAGCTTATTTCGAAAGGCGCATTGGCACGCCTTGTAACAATAAAGACAGACGCGCCCCACGGCGCACCTACCCGCCATGCAACATGCTCAAGACCCGCGCCCACGGCGCACCCCGCCATCCTGCTGCATCTTGAATCCATGCGCCCTCGAAGCGCGCCCTTTTCGCATGCTACAAGTCTAAAACCCGCGCCTCCTTAAAAAGCATTTGGCGCACCCTTTGTCCATGTTGCATAATGTTTCCATGCGCCAAAGGGCGCACTCAGCTTCAAAGTAACACAAGCCTTCTGCGCGCAAGTATAAAGATTACAAAGGCGCGGGCGCACCCTCCATTGCAGTAACATGATGTTGAGTAAACCCTCCATGCGCCGCGCCATATCCCTTTGGCACACCATTTGTTAATGTTACACAATCCATCCATGCGCCAAAGGGCGCACCGAACCCCAATGTAACACGCATTTCCTGTGCGCCCTGCTATAAAATGCAACCTGCTTCATCCATGCGCCATGCGCCTTTGGCGCCAGTATAACCTCTGCAACATTCCTTTTCTGTGCGCCTTATCTATTTGGCCTGTTAGTTGCATTTTTCCCACGCCCTGAGCCTTTAAATCTCTAACTCTTTCTTCTGCTAGCTTTCCAATGGAAGATCAAATGACTAATTCAACCTTTTTGGATTGGGTCTCACTTCTTCTTCATGCAGATCAGCAACTGAGTTCGAAAGAACACATGTCTACGTCAAGCAAGAAACCCACCAAACCAAGAGGAAAGGATAAACTGACAGAAGAAGAGATGAAATACAAATATCAGAGGGTCAGGATGCCCGAATCACAGGCTGAGTGCAGTATGGATGTCAGAGACTCTGAATTGGGTCACATCGACATGGATGAGTTCTGGGTTAGAACTCAAAAAGTTACAAGAAGTCCATGGATGGACAAGTTAATAGGCAGTGCTCTACATTTCACCGGCGGAATCCCAGTCAGCGCTGTAAACAACGAATTCATGATGGTGGTTGCCCAATGTTACAAAAAAGACACAAGATGTGTCAAGAACAGTAAGGGCGAGGTAGTCATAAACCTCACTGCCCGTCATTTTGAGTTAATGCTTGGCATCCCTCACCACCGGAACTACGTGGCTGTTAGCCAGCAAGAATGCATCAAGGCCTGGGAAGACAACGAGGACCAGTGCATGCAGTTGATGAATGAGGTCTACCTAAAGAACAAGAAGGTGGTGACCCGGTGGCCTCAAACTATCCACCGAAGTGATTTCTCAGAGGAACTCAGTGATACTATCACTTTCCTGAGCAGAGTCTTCGGGCTTTCAGATGCCCACTATTTCCATAAATGGATGTTGCGGTACCTGGAGACAATGAATAAAAATTTACTCGATCAGCGCTTCTGCTGGGGGAAAATAATAAGCAGCACCATCTCTGAGCAGCTACAACAGCTTGCCACAACTGGAGTATTTCATATGAACTCCTATGTAGTCTACGCTGCAGCATCGGCAAGGGATTACCCAGGGCTCAACCGAAGTGGAGTGTGGCCTCAAGCCAAGATATTTGATTACTACCCAGAGCTGAGGCTGGAGAATAGCATCCCTCAATTTGCTAAAATCAATGATGCGTTCTTCTATCACGTCATCTGCCTGCTGAGGCCCAACATGACTCATAGCCGGACGACCAAGAACATAGTAGCAGTCACAGAGAAATGGGGAGCCTTGTTCACCCAATTTCCCACGTTCACCTATCTAAGGGCTGTCAACTTTTTGGGAGAGCCAACCAGGCTACCAAGGTATGCTGGACCAAAGTTGATTCTACTGGAGTTATCAAGGAAGCTGGTCACATACCATGAAAAGTGCCTCAAAAGAAAGAAGGGCGGAACTCCTTTCCCCCTCACGGTGGGCCGGTACACATGCTCCTCCTATCACAAAGCGAAGGAAATGTTCGCAGAGCTGGAGTTGCTGAATTTAAAACATGACTTCCCAGCCAGGCCTACCTTCGATCCTAGGGGCTGTCTACCAAGGGCTAAGCTGGATCCGATCCATGTCCCTCAAATTGAGGATATTTACATTGATGTTCTCCATGAGGTGGAACTCAGAAGAAAGGATCACTCGCGCTTGGCATTAACGGAAATCATCCAATACGGAGTGGCCATTGTCCCCAAAGGCTTCCAAACTACGGAAGACGAAACTGACAAGGTGTACAATGACACGGAAGGGGATGATTGGCCTTTCCCGGACATTGACAGAAGCAAAGCTCCTCAAACAATTGAGGAGAGGGTCAAGGAGACTATGCGGAGAACAGAACATTGGTGCCGCATGAACGGACTAATCTACCTCGGGGTAGATTTCACAACTTCCCCTTTGGGCAACGCACCTCCAAGGTCGAAGAAGCAGCTGAAAGGCAAAGGTGCAGAAGGTGAACCCAGCACCATTCAGGAGGAAGCCCCTCAAAGTCCTCTTCCTTCAGAGCCTGAACAAGTCATAACTCTTGATGAGGGATTGACAGAGGATAGTCCTATACGCCCATCCACCCAGGATGTCAGCGTCGCTACAACTTCAGAGGTCCCTTCTATCCCTTCTTCTTCTCTTCCTTCCCCTCCTCGAGTGACTCAAGCGACCATCCCTTTGGTCGCGTCCTCTGCCCCTTCTTCTACTCTTTCCCCCGCATCTTCGTCTATCTTTTCCTCCCTCGCTGATTTGTCTTCCTCTATTTCTTCCCTCATCTCTGAGCTCCCTTCCCTTCCTATCTCTTCTGCAGTTGCGGTTTCCCTCCCTCCCGTGGACATTTCTTCGGCTATTCTTTCAATGCCGCCGCCGCGTGTCTCCACGTTTTTCCCCTCTTCTACCGTTGCTGCTTCCCCCTCTGTCTCTGGTCCTTCTTCCATAGGACCAGCTTGGATCTCTCAGTAGCTAAGCCAACAAAAGAGGAAAGTTCCCATCGCTCCGATGGACTTTTCGGTCATTCCGGCTAAAGGAGTGAAGAAGCACAAGCCGGTTACACGCTTCTCAACGAGCGCTGCAGGTGAGAGAGTCATGGAAATAGCATACCCCAACCCCCTCAAAGAAAAAGAAGATCTGTCTCCAACAAATTTCACCGTGACCCAAGTCACAATGGGGACATCCTCAGAAAGTCTCCAGGGGGAAGCTCTTTCCGTAGTGGATGCACTCTGCAAGAAGCTTCAGGAAACGAAAGAGGAGAAAAGGCTACTGAAGGAGCAGAACAAATATCTGCTTCAGGCCTTACAGAAGATGGGAAATGCACCTCCCACAACTGCCGCCGAGACTCCTGAGCTGCTCAGTCAGGAGAAGATCAATGAGTATTCTAAGATCGGCGAGCAAGGTATGGCTGTTTCTGCTTGGAGGAGCCAGATCATCAAAGATAGTGAAAAAGTAATCGCCGAGTATATCAGTTTATCCCTGAACATCGAGAAGGCAAACAAGGAACTCCAAGCATTAGCAGGTCCAGTATCAGAAGAGTTGGAGCATGCTAGACTCCAGCATGAGGCCTTCCAACAAATGTTCGACTGTTCAGTCGAAGATCTGGTCAAGTTCGGAGTCTTCGGCCACCCAAGGGCCCTCAACAAAACTATGTCCACTCTGGACTATCGGATAGATCAGCTAGAATTCATTCTGGAAAAGATAGACAAGGTAAAGGAAGAGGCCCTGGATGCCATGCATCAAGTGGAGAAAATTGTTCTATCTATGACTCCAGGGTTGCTCACTCCTTCCCTTACCTTAAGATCAGTTGATGACACTATCCGGATTTTCAAGGAGATAGCCTCTCAAGGGACAGGGCCAGAGGTCACATTCGATACTGAATCTATCAACAACCTACTGGCCTGTAGGGACTTCATCGGGTTCCTTATCGAGGCGGAGAAAGATTATTCCAAACTCCCGGAAAAGCTCATAGACGAGCGGGAGACTTGCGAAGCCATCAATGAACGGCACAAGGATCCATCACAGGATCAATTTGGGCCAATGATCAGCAAGTTTTTGGAATACCGCGCTCAATTCCACATATCATCACCTGAGCAGCATCAGAAACAGGCAACCCCTTTTCGGCCGCAGGATGATGATGATGATGAGTAGCTTCTTCTTCTTCTTCTTCTTCTTCTTCTTCTCTCTATTCTCCGACTTTCTTTTCGAAATATCTGAAGTAAGTTGGCACAAATGATGACATCATCCATGTTGCATCATGGGATGATGTCATCCATCAAAGTTGTCAAAGTCAACATGACTTTTAGATATTTTGTAAATATCTTTGTAAATAAGTGGTTGGCTCCATTTTGCCTTCTCTCTCCCTCATCTTCTATAAATATGAGAATACTTGTTGTATTCAGGGGGTGAACATTTTTTAGATAGAAATAGAAGTGAGGAGAGAAAGACTTTGAGCTTTCTTGTAACAGAAAAGAACAGTAATACAATTATTCAGACTGTGTGCTAAATAGCTGTGTTATACGTTAGATCTTTCTTACGTTAGATCTGTATGTGTTTAATCTGTTGGATTCATATCTACTTTTCTGTCATTTGTTTATCAGTATTGCTTTGTTTATTTATGCAAGTAGGTTTGGCCCTGTTTACTACCAAACTAAAAACATAAATCTTCTGACCTTTCTGCTTTGGAATTCATTTCTTTTCTCCCTTCGGATCTGTTCTTTCTCTTCTCCCTCTTTCATTCCTTTCTTTTCGCAGCCTGGAATACTCTACTGGGATGAGATCCCAACCCCGAAGGCAGAATCTGTGAGACTTGCATAGGTTCCTGCTAGTAGAAATAGCAATAAACCAGTTTCGCTTTGCTGTCTCAAAGAGGGGCTAAGCCCTGCACACTGTTGGCTCGTCTATCCATAGATCTGTCCGTGCAACAGATTTTCGGACCAACAAGGACAAACATCACCTTGGGGGAAAGCTATAGGAGATCTGATCTTTTGCACCGGAAATTGTAAGCTAGGATATTATGACTTTGTGGTAATGAAGGATATTGTTTTTATTCTAAAGACCAATTCAGATTCAGGATAATCAACTGGCATTATTGTTCTTCTAAAGACCAGTTCGGATTCAGATGAATTAACTGGTATTAGGTTCATTGTTTTACATGCATAGCTTCATTTGTAAGTTTGTATTAGATTTATGAATCAGAATTTTTTTAATGAATCGGTTCAACTTTTGAACCCGGAGATGTATGTGTTTTTTTTATCTGAACTCCGTTATCAACCACTTTTAGTGTGTGTTCATTTTGCATTACAATTTTTATTAAGTTGATAATATTGTGGAGTGCATTTGGAAAATTAACAAACTACCTATAGGAGTCTGAGATCAGTGAAAAATTTTGGTTGTATTTTTGGATCAACCTCAAACATTTGGATATTGGACCTTTTCACATGGTCAATTATGTCAAGGTTGAGAAAATGGTAGGAGTTGAAAATTTTTGATATTTGAATGAGCCTATGCATTATTATGCAAGGGTTTGGTTAATGAGATACATGAACTAGAAGAAAGATATTGTGTAATTACCTTCTTCTCTTGTGGATTTCCATTAGGTTTATGTGGTTGAGACATACCTTTATGAATGATGATTGGTTTTGTTTTGGGAGATTCAATTTCTTACTTTCTTATTCTAATTTTGATCTTTTTTTATGACATCTTAAGAGTGATAATCATCATTAAAATATACACCGCCATATTTGAATTCTAGATACCCAACATGGGAGTCTTCATATAATTCTTCAACCTAGAGTTTTGAAAAATCATAAATTTATATACAAGTTACATCTTCAAAGGAGGCATGCGTATGAAGAACCACATAATGAGAGACTTTAATTTCTAATCATTTTTTATGGGCTAGCAAATGATTGTGGTTTTTTTTTATTGTTTTCAAATTTTCTTCTCAGTATGTCCTTATATAAATCAACTACTACATTTTAAAATACCTTCTTATTTAAGGAAAGGATGTCATTTTCCAACCTATCAACTATAGGTAAATTGTAGTGCTCTAATTTTATATTTGAACCTTGTTATTTCCATGATCCATTTTCATTTTAACAAAAGATATTAGATCATATTTAAATTTTATAGCCAATGATTTGGTTGCATCTAAGTTTGGAACTTGTTATCTTCTTAAGATAAAGCTAACTTTAGGGATCTGAGCATTAATGAAGAAGCACCTTTCATTTTTCTTTGTGAGTGTGGCTTCTTGAGTTATATCTTATGAAAAAGATTTTTAAATTTGGAAACAAACTCTCTCATAGCTTCATGCACCTCCTTCAATTGAGTAATTTGGGAAAGGATGGTATGATCATCTTCTATTGATTTAAATATTTCTTCAAACTTTGTCTTCATTGTATCCCATTTGATGATGGATCAAGATGGTAGATGATAAAACCATTCAACTATTGCATCTTGTATTGTTTCCAAAAACAATATGATAGATACATATTTATGTTCAATACCCAAAACTCCACATGTAAAAAATAAGGCTACAATGTTATCATTTGGGGGTTATTTTCTATCACCTCTATACTTTAGAAAACATTTCTTCAAACCTCTCAAAATTTCATGTAAGGGTATAGCTAAGGCAAATGGCACTATGTATGGTCCCCATGGTTTTTAATTATTAGAAACTCCATAAGTACAGTACATATTTTTTTTAATTTTTTGAAATAAAATTGGATAATTGAAAAAATATTCAGAAATGAGAACTATAATGCTTCACCTTCCAAACATTATTTTTTAGGTTACATGCAAAACATAAACATTCCTCAGTGATGGTAAATTATTTTTTCACATATAGAATATTGTTTTACCAAACTATGAGTGGTGCAAAGTCCTCCTTTATTGTGAATGGAGGAACCCTTTATTGAAATACATAATGAGTATGAAGGAAAACACTATATTTCCACTAACCAACTTATATATGTGGGATTTTGCTCCCATGAAAGGAATATAAATTGGAAAGAGAATGAAAAAAAAATGGAGAATTTATAAAGGGATAAATAAATGGGTAACTTGCATTTTATATAAGTAAATGCACATTTCATCCTAATTTGCAAGTGGATTACTTGATATAAGAAACAATTTTGCTTGAAATTCTACATGCATGAAAGGGGTGAAGAAGGATAAACACGTGACATAAGAACACATGTTTATTAGCAAAGAAACCATGATAAAAAGTTCAGTAAATCTCCTTTATTTCTTCATAAATATGAGCACAACATCTCATATACTTTTTCTCTCATATAAGATATTATACAGAATAAATAGGAAGCACAAATTCTAGCCAAATATCGTTCCAAATCTCTAACAATTCAAATCCCCTCCATAAATGATAAAATTTCCTTTTATAATGACATGATAGTACAAAATTATCTCCATATATCCTTAAATAAATCTCCTCCAAAAGTCTCACAAAGTAGCCTCTTTAAGTAAAAGACTTCATATGGTGAAATTCCCTTTATAATGAATTGCAACTAAATATTTATAGGACACTAATCCCTAGAATTATGGTTACACGTAGCCTTGAAAATCTCAAATTTATAATAATAAGGGGTTACAATTTGATTTGTATTAGACTTGTAAATTGAAAAACTTGATTTTTTATTTTCCTTGTAAATGGTAAAAGTCAATATGCACTTACTTTGAACCTATAAATTGGAACCCTGCTTCTACAGCTGAAAGTTCAACCTTCTTTTGTACCTCAAACCTCCCCCATAAAATATATCAAGTTTGGGACCATGAACCTTGAAGATAAATTTTTCCCCATCAAAATATATCTCCAACTCCTCAAACAGGAGTTGAAATTAATTGTGTATGTGAAAGTTATAGTCAAAGGTATTTTTGACCTACTTCTATAGCTGAAAACTCCACCTATTTTTCACATCAAATTTCCCCCATAAAATATATCAAATTTGGAACCCTGGACCCTGAAAAGAAAATTTTCCTCAAAAAAACATATCTCTAATAATTTTAAAAAGAATTGAAATGGATTTCGTATGTGAAAGATATGGTTAGAGGTATTTTTTACCTTTTTTTGCAAATAAAATTTCCACTTATTTTTGCACAAGTTGTCCCATAAAATATATCAGCTTTGGGACCCTAAACCCTCAAGATAAATTATTTTGTATCAATATATATGTATATATATAATCTCGAAACATAATGGTTAAGTGGGTTGTCCACCCCTTAATTAAATAAGGGTTGAACATTGTACTATAGGTTAAATATTTAATAATATAAGAAATATTTCTATTTCTATTATTAAATATTCAAACCTAGGAATATACTTTAGGTTAAATATTTAATAATAATAAATAGTTATATTTATATTATTAAATATTTTAAACCTTTTTATATGTGTCAATTGACATGGTTGAAAAGGTGAGTCGGGAGACATACCCGATCACCTCATATAAATAGGACTTCAGGTCCTCATTTGATATATTGAAATATTTATATAAAAGTTTTTTACCCTTGTGATTAGGGTTAGTAAAGGAGGAGGTGATTTATTGGATGTAAAACTGTTCTCTTTAATAAAAGGTTACTTTTTGACAATGGTTTTTTACCTTCGGGTTTTCTACTATGAATCTTGTGTCTAGTGTTATTTACTTTCTGTAAGTATTATTTTTATTTATTAGTTATATATTTAAGTGATTTAATGCTTATTTAATTATTCATTGTAACATTACATAATATGTTAATATTTAAAATGTAAATTGATTAAATATTTATTTATTAGAATCCTCAAATTCTAACATATAAGTCTTTGAATGGGAGTTCAAACAGTGTTAGTATCTGAAATATATGGTCAAAGGTAGTTTTTGACTTACTTCTGCAGTTGAAAGTTTCACCTTCTTTTATAACTCAAAGTTCCCCCATAAATAAAACAACTTTGGAATCTTTAACCCTAAAGATAGATTTTTTCTCATCAAAATATATCTCTATCACTTCAAACAAGAGTTGAAACGTAACTCATATGTGAAATATATGGTCAAAGGGAGTTTTGACTTGTTTCTCTAGCTGAAATTTCAACCTATTTTTGCACCTCAAAGTTCCCCCATAAAATATATCAATTGTGGGACCTTGAACCCTAAAGATAAATTCTTCCTCATAAAAAATATATCTCCAAATTATTAAAGAGGATTTGAAACTAAGTTGGTTTGTGAAAGATATGGTCAGGGGTAGTTTTGACCTGTATCTGTAGTTGAAAGTTCTACCAAATTTAGCACCACAAAGTTCTCCAATTAAATATATAAAATTTGGGACCCTAAAATTTGAAGATAAAATGTTCCCTTTCAAAATATATCCCCAATGCTTCAAATGGGAGTTTAAATGGAATTCGTATGTTAAAGCTATGGGTAGAGGGATTTTTGACATGCTTCTGCATCTAAAAGTTCCACCTGCTTTTACACCTCAAAGTTACCCCATAAAATATATAAACTTTGAGACCTTAAACCTTAAAGAGAAAATTATTCTTCATCAAACTATATTCTCAATTATTTGAATGAGATTTTAAATGGATTTAATTTGTGCAATATATGGTTACACAGATTTTTAAACATGCAAAGCAAGGTGAAAAGTCTGAAATACACTACGGGAGTTTTGGACCTACAAAGTAAGGTGAAAAAACTCACCAAATATTTTGGAGGTTAAAATGAGCTTAATTTTGCATTAAATTTTGATAGAATAAAAATGATAGGGAAATCTACCAAACCCAGAAAACTCTTGAAAACCCAAGTATTGAATATTATAGATATAAAAATAAAGAACATTTCTTCAAACTATGTTTCATGTGGGTTTTGGCAATTTTTTAATTTTCTAAATAAGACCCATTTGATAATAGTGAATTTTGAACACTTTTTATTTTATACACATTTTAAGAAAAAATTATTTTTGAGATTAAACCAAAATGTATGTTTTGCACTAAAAATGCAAATGTATTTCGTTAAACTTGCCCGAGATTTTGGAGGGGAAAATGAGCTCTATTTTGCATGAAATTTTGAGGGAATTAAAATTATAGAAGAATATTTAAAAAACTAAGTCAAATTTTAGATTTACATTGATTAGAAATTTGGCCTTGTTGAACAAGGTTAAAAGTTTGATTTTCATTTATCAAACTTTTGGCCTTGTCAAACAAGCTCAAAAGTATGATTTTCATTTGATCGTACTTTTTTCCTTGTCAAACAAGTTCAAATTTTTAATTTCAATTGATCTAACTTTTGGCATTTTCTAACAAGATCAAAAGTCTGATTTTCATCAATTAAACATTTGGCCTTGGCGAACAAGCTCAAAATTTTGATTTTCCTTGGATCGGAATTTTGGCCATGTCGAACAAGATCAAAAATTTGATTTTCATTATCAGAATTTTTTCCTTTTTGAATAAGCTCAAAAAATTTATTTTACTACATCAAAATTTTGGCCTTTTCAAACAAGCTCAAAAATATGATTTTCATTTATCAAAATTTTGGCCTTATCGAACAAGTTGAAAAGTATTATTTTCATTTGATCAAGTTTTTATGATTGGAAATACAACTTGCAAATTGTTTCAAAATTTTGTTTTCTGATTTACAAGGATTTTAACATACTTGAGCATTTTTTATGGAATTTAGTTGATTGTAACCAAATTTTTATGGTAGACTTAAAAAAATATTGAGTTCAAATTTTGTTACAACAAGAATTAGATAAGGATTGGAGGGTCATTTTCATGAAGAGAAGCTCATACTAAATTATATAATCAAGGAGGAAACATATGCATGAGGAACGATCAATAGAAAGGTAGGTGCATATAGATATATCTTCACATTAATGCATGATTCTCCCATATGAACCATGTATGAAAGGTTCCTACCACAAAGTGGGTAAAAAATGAATGTTCATAGCAAAGAGTGATTGCATAAGATGCTCACAATGTTTAGGTGAAGTAAAAATGAGCTCCAAGAATGAGATTTGAATTAGATGTCTAGAGAGTTCTACAAGAGGATCCTAATCTTCATAGCTAGAGTGCACAGTAGTCTTAACCTAGGGAGGGTCAGTTTGAACAGGTTCTAAAGAAGGAGAACAAGAAAAATAGCTCTAAATTTTAGTTTTTATTTTGCCTTTATATGGGATCGGTTGTGGTATAAGTATATTCATATGGTTTGATGGAGTAGAAAAGGGCATAATTATAAATAGATGGGATCGACCATGTATGATGATAGGGGTTTATGGAATCCAGGAGAGGTGATGATTCCATAGACAACATCGGTCATAAAGGAATATTTGCATATGGGAAATGGTGTTGAACTAAGTTGTGGCATCATGAATGAAAGTTTTTTTCATGATATGTTTTGTTAGGAGAGAATGGATAAAATAATTTTTAATATTTACTCTGAATAAATGGAGGAATGAGGGCTCAATAAAGGTGATAATACATTTGGAACCTTGCATATTAACCTTGTTCTCCAAAAATGTGCTAGTATAGGGATATGAGGTGTCAAAAATGTGACTAGATTCATTTTTTTTCTTATTAGGACTGTGATTAGTTTGTTCAAATTTAGAGTGATCAATAATTGGATCATTATAAACTTTAAGGCATTCATTAGATTGATGAGACACTTCATGATTATCACATTTCTTAGCTTTTTCACATGACTTTATCGCATCATGTATTCTTTCTCAAGTGATGGAATTATTGTCAAAGTTGGTGCCAAGGATTAAGTTTTAGGAAAATAATCTAAGAGCGCGGTATTTTTTATAAGAATTTCCCCAATTAGCATGCCACCAAAAAATTACTTGCATCATGTCATTGAGGAATATTTCAAGATATTTTTTTAACCATGATGAACAGTCAAGGTAGTCATCATCTCATCTCTTCCTTAAATAGATTTTGGTGAGAGTCAACATGGGATGAAGATACAAACTTTCCTTATGATTTAAAGATATATTTATCAATGTTATGGATAGTCATATTATAATAAGTTCCTTTAGGAATATTTTTTGGTGACTTTATCATCAATGAAATTCTTGTTCTAGGATGCATGAGAACTTGAATTTTCTTGGGTGGTTGGCATTTTAAGGAAGGCTTATCAAATTACTTAATTAGATAGTCTTGGAATTTTTATTTCTCAAATGATTCTTCTAAATGGATAGGAGAGAATGATTTCAAGTTTTATTGAAGGTGAGGTTTAAGGGACCTAAGAAATAGCTAAATGAGAATCCCATCAAGTATGTTTTGTTTAACAACAGTGGATAAGATCTTCCAATTCTTGATGAAATCCTAAGTATATTTGTTTTCCACATACTTGCAATTGATAAAAGCATTGATGTATCTTTCAAGGAGGTCATGATACTAAAATTAAATGACTAAGGTGGTCACCAAGATTTTGAGTTTGATAATAGATTTAGATGGAAGAGTTTGGTATCAATACAAAGAATCTCCTATAAGTGTCTTAGCCAAGATTTTGGTGGCAGAGTGAGAATTGGATTTAACCCAATCTCTGTAAAAAAAATCAAAGGCATTGATATGAAGGGTATGATTAGTATAACTATCATAATTGATAGAAGGGGTGATTCCTCCAATTTTCATAGAAGTGATGTAGGGAGTGAGAGGTTCTCTTTCAATAACTTGAAAGACTTTGATGTATATGGGAGGTTTGGAAATGGGTTAACCATTAATTCCAATTGGGAGGGTAGGGGGTTCACCTTAGTTTTTTGTACCCCAAGAGACCATTTTTCATTCAACTAAAAGTTGAGCTATATTGGTTTGAATTTGTAAGATTTTATTTATAGTCATATTCTATTGCTAACTTAGGTAATCAATTATCTATATAATGAGTTCATTAGGATAATTATTTATAGGGAAACTTGTGTTATTACTTGGATAATCATTCACACCATTTGGAGGAGGCTCATTATGATTGATATATGAATCCAAATTTCTAGAAAGATAATCTTCAATGTGTTTTACAATATGTCAGGTGACTCTCTTACATATTCATTGAATTTTTGAAGAGACTTTTTCATAGTAGGAGTATAATCAATTCATGGATATATTCATGTTACTCTTCATATTTAGTTTCAAATATATTATTTTAGATGTGGGATCCGTTATATATATTATAGGGTGGTGGTTTTGGATTCTTAGTGTTATTATATGTTATGGTAAAAGAGTCAATGTACTGAGTAACTAATTTAGGAATACCATCATCTTTGTTCTTATTTTTTCCATATAGATAGTGCTCGGTAGAATATGTAGTGTAATCACCAAATAAATATTCCACCATGATGCAAGGATGATTTAAGAAGATTTTATATAAATATTATTCAAATAGGATTTTCCATAAAGGAAGCTCACACAAAATCCAATGGCATCGGGGAGGAGATATGTCAAATTAGATAACATTAAAATATAATTGTTCATGCAAGAAACATGTGCATGGGATGATGAAATATGGGTAGAATGATCAATGTGTAGATAATATCATTCATGTAATAGGGTAATGTATAGGGGTCAATTGCGTAGAAAAACCAAGAAAAGTAAAAAGAAGAGAAAATGTGACCCAATTTAGGGAAGATTAAGATTCATGCTCGATTCACTAGAGTGTATGATAGTAAAATATTGGTTCCCAACTAGGTTCTCAAATGTATGGATCAAATATTAGTCCAAGTACATGATGTAGATAAAAAGGTTCTTTTCAAGGAGCATTGGTGTCAAAATTCTAAAGGATAGTGACCATAACCCTGGGATCGTTATATGTTTATAAGGACTATACCTAATATAAACATAGGTATCTTACTAGGATTCAGAATAAGAGTAATTAATGGATGGATAAATCTAGGGGGCATAATAAAATAATATAATGCAATAGATCAAAGAAAACAAATATCTATTCTTGTTTATAATAATGAATGACTAATCAACAATAAATAAGTGCAAGATAAAACACTAATAAGAGTTAGAAATACTTGTCTATAGTATGTATGTGAGATTTGATGCATAATCCTCTCCAGATATAACAACACTGAGAGAGAATCGCTATGGGTAGAGAAGGGAAAATTCCATAACAAGACCTCCAATCTTGACTCGCTAAGGTGACAAAAATACAAAAGGGATAAGCTCCAAGTCATCAAGTTAAAAAAAGTGTGTGAAATAGTGTGAACATGTGTAAGTAATAAAATCCTTTATGTATGATGACTTGGTCAAAATGACATAAATATGGTCAATATATATACTTAATTCCATCACCTAATGGGTGATGACAATATCCATAGGAGAATCAAACCCAACGCTATCACCCATGGGTGACAACATAATCCTTGGGGGAACCCTAAGGAAAAAGGGGTGAAATACATGTGAGGTGTAATCTAAGAGATAAGAAATGAAGAAGTTATAGGTTGACCAAAATGAGGGATAATATCATGCAATAAGCATAAGCAAGTAGACATAATGATACAAGTAGACATTATGGATGTAATATGTGAATAAAGGGAAGAAGCAATGTAAATGTAAGGGAACTATGGAATAATAGTGACATAAATCATATGTTTTGGTTTATCCCACATGACCAATTTTGATCACACCCCCAATTACAGCAAGCCCCATGAGGTACCCGCTCAAGATGAAAATGTGTCAATAGCCCCTTCACAAGAAAAATAGTTAGTGAGAATAAAAAATGAGGTGTATACACACTCTCCCATCTTCACCCATTGGTTAGAGATCATTCTCTCTATTGAATTTCCATATCTCTTCCTCTTAACCTTTTATATTCCCTCATAGAATATTTTGGGTACCTTTACATTCGACATTTGGAATTCTTCGTTGAGAGGGAAGTATTATCAATTAATTAATAATTCCTTCCTCTAGGTATTTTTTCTCATGAGAAAACTTTTTTCCTAAATTATCATTTGGTTTCATGTAATATTAGGTAACTATTAGTAATCTTAATTATAATTTAAAGTATACCTTTTCTAGGGGATTGAATAAGTTTTTGGGTCTTTTTGAGGATTTCATTTTGGTGAATAGATTGTTATATGAGGCATGTATACACATGAATATATTAATTTATAAAATATTTACGTTTTTTTATTTCATTATGTTTTTACGAACACACAAATATGCACTCATTACTATTACTTTATGTCTCTAGGATGTCGTTATATGCATGATTCCTAAGTAAGAAAACTATACATTAATAACACTTGGTTTTCTTTATTTTGACATTGTTTTATATTTCCATACTTCATTCCTTTTATTTTCACGAATTTGAATGTGTAAATCATGGTACATGGAATCTAAGGTGCGAGTTCACAAAGAGGATCACTCGCACCTTGGTTTTCTTTATTGAAGATTTTGAAGCTTTTGAAATCCATGCAATCCCTAGAAATCAAAATCAAGATGCAGATAGGCTTGCTACAATTGGTTCACAATACAACATACCAGTTGATATCATGAAAGAAGGGCAGCAATTTGTTAAAATGGTGGTTCAACCAGCAGTCCCTGATAATGTGAGTAGTTGGCAAGTGTTTGATAGTGACAAACAAATTGTCCTCTTCCTACAAGAAGAGGCAGAGTTTTCTACAAAGAATCAAGATAAGTTGCAGGAGTCATATGGTGAGAAAATTATCCAATTGAAAAGCAACAAGTTACCAAAAGGTTTAGTCACTTTGGAATCCATTTTCAATTCAGATGACCAAGCCACAAGACAAAGCCCTAACATGGTGGTTAGAGAAGAGTATTTTGAGGAAGTTGAGGTATCAAATGAAAAATTTCTTAAGATCGGAAAAGTGTGTACTTCTGAAGAGAAAGAAGCTTTCATCAAACTTTTTCAAGAGTATCATGACATCTTTGCATGGAGCTATAAAGATCTGCATGGTTTTGATCTAGGTCTAGCACAACATACCATCGAACTGGATCCTAATGCTAAGCCAGTTCGTCAGAAACAGAGACCAATTAATCCCAAAATTGAGCCACTAATGAGAAAGGAGCTAGCCAAGCTCATCGAGGCCTGTATAATTTTTCCCATCAAGCATTCCTCATGGGTAGCCAATTTGATGCCCGTGAGGAAGAAGAATGGAGAGATCCGGTTATGCGTAGATTTCAGGGATTTGAATCGTGCATCATTAAAAGACCATTATCCTCTTCCATCGATGGAGCAGATCCTTCAAACGGTGGCAGGAGCTCAAATATTTTCTTTACTCGATGGATATTCAGGTTACAATCAAATCCTAGTCTAAGAATCTGACCAATTCAAAACAGCTTTCACTACCAAGTGGGGCACGTATGCCTACAATAAAATGCCATTCGGATTGTCCAATGCCGGGGCTACTTTCCAAAGAGCCATGGACATGGCATTTAAGGGACTAATCAACGATATTATTTTAGTTTACCTTGATGATATAGCTGTATACTCTAAGCATGCAGAAGATCACATCACACATCTAAGGAAAGTTTTCCAAAGGTGTAGGGAATTTGGGGTTTCACTTAACCCCAAGAAATGTATTTTCATAGTGCACAAGGGAAAATTGTTGGGGCATGTGGTTTCAGCAGAAGGATTATCAATCGATCCAGCCAGGATTCATTCAATTATGTCCTTATCTCTCCCAAGTCACAAGAAGGGCCTCCAGAGTTTTTTGGGAACCATAAATTTCGTGCGGAGATTCATCCCTTAATTCACGACATTGGCTAAACCACTGACAGCCATGCTGAAGAAAAACATGCCATTCTCATGGACAAAGGAAGGATGAGAAAGCTTTAAAGCCATCAAAACAGCCATTTCTCAAGCTCCCACACTTGTGAACCCCAGGTTTGACAAAGACTTTATCCTTTATGCTTTTGCAGCTCAAGAGAGCATTTCAGGGATCCTCACCCAACAAAACAACAACCTGATGGAGCAACCAATCACTTTCTTCAGTCAATCCCTCAAAGACTACGAGTTCAAATACTCATACATTGAAAATCAAGTCTTTGCGGTTATTCAAGCTTTGAAGAAATTCAAGCACATGTTGTCCAACAACAAGATTCATCTGATGGTGTCTCATCCAGGTGTCAAGGAGTTTTTGCTGAACAAAGAAATGAACGAAAAGCGTGCTAGATGGATCACAAAGGTAATGGAGTATGATGTGCACATCAAAGTCACTAAACTTGTCAGAGGTAAGGGTTTATGTTAGCAACTTGCAACAGACATGGAATCAAAAAGTAATGAGGACGTGACACTCCTAAATACTGATGAGGATGTTGATCAAGCTGACTGGTTATCCAAAATGAAGAATTTCATCTTCTCAGGAGCATACCCGACAAACATGGATAAAAACCAAAGACGAACTTTCCGTCTTCAATCTATCCCATATGTTTTTGGTAGATAGTGTTCTCTTTCGAAAAGATTTGAACGACATTCTCCTTCGGTGCATAGGACCAGAACAGGTCAGTAAGATACTAGAAGAGTTTCATAATGGCCTATCTGGAGAACATTATTCTGCACGAACAACAACTACCAAGATCATGCGAGTTGGCTACTATTGGCCAGATTTATTCAAGGATGCCCATCTCTGGGTAACGAAATGTAAGGAATGTGCCTTTTTCACAGGTAAGCAGAAGCTGGCAACTCTTCCATTGCATCCAATTCAAGTGGATCAACCCTTTGTTCAATGGGGGTTGGACTTCATCGGAATGATTAATCCTCCATCCAGTGATGGACATAAGTGGGTCCTTACCGCAACAGACTATTTTACTCGATGGACAGAGGCGGTAGCATTAAAAGAGAGCAATGAAAAGGTATTTCTAGATTTTTTGGAGGGTATAATGACGAGGTTCGGTGTTTTGTTTACAGTCATTTCAGACAATGCGCTGGCTTTTCTTGGTATGAAATTGAGTGAATGGGCTGTTAAAAATGGGGTATACCTCAAAACTTCATCTAATTACTATCCTCAAGGAAACGGATTGGCTGAGTCTAGCAATAAAAACCTCATAAGGATTATTAAGCGCACAATGGAGACTAACAAGAGGACTTGGCATACACAGCTTAAGGCTGCCTTATGGGCAGATCGGATCACACCTAAAAGGGCCATTGGAAATTCTCCTTTCATTCTTGTATATGGAAGAGAGGCAAAACTCCCGCTCTCATTGGAGTTACCTTCTTTGGAGTTAGCTCATCAACTTGAAGTTATAGAGAGTGATCCTATGACAGTAAGGTTTGCTGAACTCATGGAGTTAGAGGAAGTACGAGACAAGGCTATGAAAACTTTGGAGCAGCATCAGGCTCACGTTAAGAAATCTTTTGATAAGAAGGCGTCTGACAGACATTTTCAAGAGGGAGATTTTGTTCTCAAATGGGATGAAAACAGGGCCAAACCAGGCAGGCATGCCAATTTTGACGATCTTTGGAGTGGGCCATACATCGTCACAAGTTGCAAAGAGGCAAATTCATTTCATCTATCTAGGCTCAATGGAGAAGAACTGCCCATTCACGTGAATGGGATACATCTCAAAGCTTGTTTTTGAGAAGCGTTCCACCAAGCTTGTTTTTGAGAAGCGTTCCACCCCCCTGTACAGTTAAATTAGGTGTTTTCCTCCAAGTGCTTATGCACATTGTTGCGTGTTGTTGTTTTGCTTTCCTTGTTGTTGTGTTTTGTGTTGTTCTGCACATTGTTTCATCATTGGAAGGTGTCAAGGAGAAGAAGGTTCAAGGTTTCCATAAGAGTTTCAAAATCTGCTTCATTCAAATTTTTGCAGTCTTCCATGGATGTCAAGCATTCAACAGATTCAATATACTTCATGCTTAGCATTCCAGGGAGGTCCAGGATATCGGCAATGCTCAAGGAGATTTCGGGATGTGTCAAAGAAAATCATACTACTTTCAAGATTCCAACATAGACTCCATGCCCAATGGATGACTTAAGGCTACTGGAATCATGCTTAGTAGGAAATCATCCCCGAGAGGTCACCAAAAATGTTATCCAATTTTACACACCTGGCAAGATTGGACAAGGGGGTCCTGTCACGTTCAAAATGAAATAATAGTCCCAGGAAACCACCTTCGGTTATTATCGAGATGCAATAATTAAAAAATAATTCCTAAATTACATATGAAGAGATCACCTAGCATTGAAAGGCACCCAGTTGATCTCGACTCGGTGAAGAGTTCAGGGTCGAGTTGTTAAAGAATTCGGTGTCAAATTGATAATCATCTCGGAAATCATCTCAGTAGAGACTCTCAATTGTAAGAGCTCGACGATGGTCTTGTTAATGCAAAATATAGCTCGTTGAAAATTGACAAATGAAAGGAACTGTACAAGGATCTCAGTGGAGATCGATGCAAAAAGATCTGAAGGCCAAGTTAGGAAGAGTCAAAGTCAACATGATGCCAGGTTTAATCCATTAAGACAGTGCTCGACCAACCACTTGGGAGAATTATCTTGTTTGACCGAGATGATATGAAATTATGCAAATATGGGAGGTTCAACATCATTAAATCTCAGGTTTGTAATTACATAATGGTGTTCAGACCTTCCTCGGCCGAGCATTTGGTGCACAGGCAGTTGACATGTTACAGTATAGTAGAAGCCTTTTTGAGCACTTCCAGCAAGCAAGTCGTCCAACAATGTTTTTATCTATTCAGCATCGAATGCATCCTCAAATTTGGGATTTTCCTTCAAGATATTTTTATGAAAATCGATTAAGTGACAGTGAGAGTGTTACCGGGAGACCTGAGGAAATTTATTACAAAGATTCTCTATTAATATCTTACTTGTTTTACGATGTAACTCATGGAAGCGGATCTCATAGAGATGGAGCTGTTTCATATCAAAATATTCATGGAGCATAATTTGCTTTGCAATTATATGAGCATCTTCAACGAGTCACTAAGTTGGCGAGCATAAAGGATTCTGTCGGAATTATCACACCTTACAAGCTACAGCTGAAATGTTTGCACCGAGGAAATGATGTCTCCTCACGCTGAGCGGAAAGGTAGAATTCGGTGGCCATCTGTCCAAAATGAGATATGGCCAAATGATAATGAAACCCCACACTCCAATCCCAGACGTGGGAAATAAGGTGAGCAATGCCAAGTGGGTTTTCTTGGATGGCAAGCCAAGGAAGAAATTCCACACGGGGGAGCTTCGGAGCAGCACCACCAAGTGGAAATTTTGGGATGGAAAACAATGTTGTTTACTCCGCGTAGGGGAGAAATTGGATCAGATTGCCAAGTGGAAAAATTATGATGGCTATCCGTCATGAAAACCCCGCACAGTTTGGAGTAGTCCGAGTCTTTGTGCGAGTTACCAGGAGAATTAAATTGGCAGTTGCAAATTGGGCGTTGAGTAATCTTCTGAGCGATAAGGGAGGATGATGGCGAGATGGTTGAAGATGGGTCGACGTTGGAAACGGTATCCAGTTTCAGGCTCACAAAAAAGAAATGCCTTCTCATGGAATATCGTAATTGCAGCTTACAGAAGACACGAGTTTCTGAATGTAACAAACAGATGCCCGATCTGATCATTTCACCTTTGCCAACATACTTCTCCTTTCCTGTTCAGTTCACCTTTGCCAGCATACTTCTCTGAGCATTCGGTGGTTGCAAGACAAGCTCCCACGCACAGTCAGCAGGCATGCACAGTACAGTAAAATCCTTTTGAACGCGTTTAAACAAGCAGGTTGTCCAACTGTATTGTTATCTGTTCAGTATCGAATGCATGCCTATCCTTATTCTGAACTCAGATCGAATGACAGCTGCATGAAACAAACATTCACTGCCGTGTACGATGGATTGGAGTCACACCATTCAAGGCTTCATAAAATTTCCATGAACCAGGAGATGGATTTTTATTACATGTAGAATGAAATGATTCATATTGCTCAGCATTTCTTCTCCTAGAAACGAATTGAATGTGAAGGTCAACTCTGAAATACCTGGTCGGCCATTTTGCATGCTGCATCCTTGTTACTCGTAAATGGTCTCTTTGAGAAACTCTGTGGGCAGTAGGCAATATTTATACCCTTCCATTATGTACGTCCAATCAGACAATAAAAAGTATTCCTTTACCAGGTTCAAAGAAACTTGTTTTAACAAATGGATGATTATACTGCAGTTTCAAGCTAATTTTATCTAGCTTTATTTCTATTAGCTTTGATCCACGACTAAGGAAGAATTCATATGGTTGTTACTGTACATTTTTTCCAAGGTCCTCTTGGCTGCCCCAGTTGTTCAATGTATTTTTTGAAGGGCTTATTTTACGTGTTGCAGATTGTAACATAAAGGATCTTTTTAGTTTCTGAAAATATGAGTATATTGTGTAGCTCGCAGCTACCCATTCCATACTAAGATCCCAATAGTGGCATAATTATTGGTTGGAGCCTAGATTGCAGAGTGCACTGCCAAAATACCGAAGGTCTCTTTATCCAAGAATCAGTCTTAAGGCTGTATATCGACATGTTATGGGCATGAACCTGGGTCATCATCATGGCAACATTAGGTCTTTATTGATAATGGCATTTTCTCATCGTTTGGAAGGTACAAATTGTGCTTATTATGGAAAATCCAAAACATTCTTACTACAAGTGTTATATGATAAGGAAGAACCGTGAGCATTGTGGTAAAACCATTCTTTTTAGAAATATTGGGTTAAGCTCGGTATTCAAATGAGTTTGAGCCCAGGAAAGGTAAGATCGTTTGCTGGATGAAGAGCTCGGTGACTTTGCAAGGAGCTCGTGGTGCTGTTTCATGAACTTTGAACGTGGAATGCATAAATGGTCTCGAGTTAACAGAGGAAAATGATAAGAATCGAGTTTGATAGCTCACCATTCGAAGGACTCAATGCAAAAGAGCGCGATTACCAAAGCAAGGAAAGAGTTAGTGCGGGGTCAAAAATCAAGTGCAACACCGAGTTAGAGGATTTGAAGCTCACCAAGTTGAGATTTGTGCAGACTCTATCCACATGGACCCCCCTCCTCTTCAAGTCAAATGGGTCAACGGGGGGGTTCCAACATTATGTTAATTAAATTAATATTTTTATTTAAATATTTTAATAATAATATTTATTATTATTATTTAAATATTTTATTTAAATATTCTTTTAATTAATTGAGAAGACTAGGTCATCAAGCAATTAATGACCCATGATGGAACCTTCTCAGGTAGTTCAACTAACTGCAATAAATACATCATGGGCCTTCAATTTAGGAATGTAATTATGACCTTTCCTCTTCTTTCTCACATATTCTTCTATAAATGTAAGTTGGAAGCTCATTTCAAAGGGTTCCAACAGTTCAGACAAGTTGGATAGTTAGATATTTCAGGTGAGAGTGTATACTTTTCAAGAATCCTCTTTCTTCTGTAAGTTGTTCTTGTGTGTTGAGAGAACTTTCAAGCCTCCTCTTCAAGACTGTAATGGCAACTATTGCCTCTTCTGAATGTATGATGCATTGTGCATGTTATTGAAGCAATAAAAGTGTGTGTTTTGTGACTAATCTCAGTCCTTTCATCCTTCTGTGCTTCTTTGTGCCTTTCTCATACTTGCAGGTACACTGTGTAAGTTTAAGTTCTATTGCAGGTTCTTAGAGTTCTGTGCTTATCGAGTGGTGAAGTATTGCATGCAGTTGAGTTGTGGTGTCTGTTCACCCTTCTTGAGTTCATCCTTCTTCACTGGGAAACTGGTATATTTCTCAGTCTAATAAAGTTTAACAAAGGGAACGTGTGTCTCTTAGTTTGTGGTATCCTGTACCCTCTCTAAGTTACAGTAGGTGAAGTTGACCTGTGGTGCACACACCCTCTTCAGATTAACCCTTCCTGAATCTGAAGACACCCTTTATCTGGTGCATCACCATCCCTAGTATAGTTTCATTTCTGTAAATCTCTTTCCCTAAAACCCCATGAAAATGTTAGCATAGGACTAGATAATCATTTTTGTTACACTAGGAGTAGTACAGCACTTAGTTTAGGAAGAGGAAGCCGGCCTTCTCCGGAGGTTCACCTCGAGCCCAAGTCCCACAGGTTGAGAGGTGATCCCATGTGTCCCAATCACACCGAACGTCCTATTCACATCCTGGCCATTCGAGGGGTGCAGTGATTTGGCGACAACAATCATTTAAAGCAATATTATTTCTCTTCCATCCCCTCTTTAGATAGATCCTAAACCTACTCATGGTAAGAATTTTGATGAAAAATCATATTGTGACTATCATAGGCATAATGGGAATTCCACTAATATATGATTTAACCTCCACCCACTTAGTTAAGTATTCTATGGTAGAAATGATAGAGTGATGACACTGTGAAGAGCAGGGATTGATTAGACTAATGAGATTAAGACCCCATTTTAAAAAAGGTCACAAATCTGCTGTAGGCTACAAATCCCGACTAGGGATATGTGTAAGGTTGGAATGTTGTTGACACCTTACACATTTCTTAGTGTATTCGCAACAGTCTTGATTAAGAGAAGGCCAATAATAACCTAAATGTAATATGCATTTAGCTATGATCAAGCACTAAAATTTCCACCACAGATACCATCATGGACTTGCTGGATGGCTTTAGATGATTCAGGGGTTTTGAGGCACTGAAGAAAAAATACCATCAAAACCATGTTTGTAGAGGATTCCACCCAGAATAGTATATAGCAATTAGCATGTAGGATAAAAGATATTCTACCATTGGCAGTTAGATCTAGAGGAAGCGCTAAATGGGTTAGATAATAAAAAAGGTGCTAATACCACTCATCTCGAGTGTTTCTTGTGACGACATTGATTGAAGTAAACCACCTGAGTTTGAGAGGGTTGGTCTAAAACTCTGAACAGCCACATAAAGTCACGAGTCTTAGGTAAAAGGTAGAAATAAGTGAGGCTAAAGAAGCCATTGTATCTTTGAATCAATTCGCAGTGCGAGGGAATAGCTTGGATAGTAAATTTTATCAAAAGTTTGAAGTTCAAAGAGAACGATATCGTGATATTTTTTGAAGGATATCATTTTTACATTGATAGACACCAGTGACTTGATTAATGATAAGCTCAGAATCACCGAAGATGTTGATATGGAAAGCACCAAGATTAATGGAATTTTGAATTCCTAAAATAAGAGCTTCATATTCGGCCATATTATTGGTACATTCAAAGTTAAACTTGTGTGTGACTGGCATAGGTGCACCCCAAGGAGGAATCATGATGAAACTTACACCTCCCCCTTGCTGACACTTGGACCCGTCAAAGAAGAGTTTTACTTTAAATGGAGACCGACCAAAATCAATTTGTTGGATGTACTCGTCTGGGAATTGAGCAAGGGTGACTTAAGTGTCCGGAAGAGGAGTATTAGCTAATTGATCTGCAATGACCTATCCCTTGATATATTTTTTTGAGATGAACTTGATACAAAACTCTATCATGAGCATGAGCCAATGAGTAATACGATCATTGTGATAAGGTTTCACACATGCATTATCTTGAGTGGATTGACACTTGTAACAATATAAGTTTTGTGATAAGGAGGTAGTGACGAAGTTTATAAGTCACGAAGAAGAGAGAACAACACATTTTTTTAGCTTTGAAATAGCATGTTTCATACTCATGAAGAGTGTGACTGATGTAATAGATGACTTGTTCTTTACCGTTAGTGTCCCGATGTGAGGTCATGGCTCCAAAAGCATGATCGGTCACAGAAATATAAAGATAGAATGGCTCCCCCTTGCATGGAGGTTGTAAGCATAGGTGGAGAAATAAGATAAGCTTTGAGATCATCGAAGGCCTTTTGGCAATCCTCATCCCATTCAAAATGAACATTCTTACTTATGGAGATGATGAAAAATGTTGAAAACGGTCTGATATTTGCAAGATAAAATGACGCACTAATTGAAGGCATCCTTGAAGACTGCAGAGCTGCTTTAAGTTAGAAGGGGGAGGCATCTCGAGGATATCCTTTATTTTTGTGGGATCAACTTTAATGCCCCTAATAGAAATGATAAAGCCTAAGAGTTTACCAGTGAGAGAACACCAAACACGCATTTAGATGGATTTAGGCGAAGACAAAAATGAATGAGCCTCTCAAAGAGAGGTGTAAGAATGAAAAGATGATCCTAATGGTGTTTGGATTTATTGAGGTGGTCATCGATGTAATCTTCCGTGGATTTGTGTAAGAGATCATGGAAGAGATGTAGGTCATTACACATTGATAAGTTTCTCCGGCATTCTTAAGACTGAAAGGCATGACACGATAAACAAAAAGTCCCCCAAGGAGTTATGAAGGAATTCTTATGCTGGTCCTTTGTGCGATGAGAATTTGATTATATCCTGAGAAAACCATCCATAAGACAAAGCATCTCATGACATGCAGTTAAATCCATGAGTTGATCGATATTAGGTAGAGTAAAATCATCTTTCGGACAAGCAAGATTAAGATCCCGGAAGTCGGTACAAATTCAAATTTTCCCAGTAGCTTTGGTTACTAGTACTACATTTTACGTAATTTTTTCTTAACCAGTTTGATTTCTGGAAGAGTAATGATATTGTGGACCACAATATCAGGATCAATTCCTGGCAAATATCTATCTTATTATGACCAATGAAAAGCTTGGTGATGGTTGGAAAGAAAGGTGGTGAAGTCTCCTAACTCCTGTGGATTAAGAGATTAGTTGACCTTAATGATACGAGGGTCTTTAGAAGTCCCTATATTAATGTCAATAGTGGCTTTGTTGAGAATCGTAGATGTGTCAGAAGGAATGGTTTTAGGAAGATAATAATCCTCTGCCCCCAAATAGGTGAGGATAGAATCATCATCTACACAGTGAATAGTGTTGATAGTGGGAGAGTCATCTCCAATTATTTCAGGGAAGACTAATGGTATGGAAGTGGATTTTCCATTAGTTTTATAGGTCAGCAGACCTAAGAAAATGGTATTGACTAAAAAAAATTTAGGTGGGATGGAAATGGTGTCATCCACATCAAGTGATGCTTCTAACCTGGCAGGAGAAGATGGTTCCTTAATGGAAAAAGGCTCATTGAGAATGGTGATAGTGGATTTTGAGAGAGGTTTAAACCCTAAACCAAATTTTTGATGTGGTTTAAGATTTGGAATGGAAGCAATGTCATGCACACCCTATTCATACTTTCCCAAGCCAAAGCCCTTCCACGTGCATCGATATAAATAAGTTTTTGCAAATGCGGGGATTCTATAAATAATCAAACCCTACTGAATAGGGTGTGGCCCTAGGGGGAGAATCTGAGTGATAGTGAGGTGTATCAAGACCATTGTAAATGAATTTAGTCTATTGATTTGGTAGACCAATGGTGATGATGGGACCAAGACTTGGCTGATATTCAGGTTGTTTGTTTGGTCTACCATACTCATTAGGTTTTAGATGGGCGTCAAAAGAGAGAAGAGGAAGCTCTCATAGCGAAAAACACTGCAACGTCTCTTCCATATTTTTTAAATCTGGGTAGTTTTTGTTGTAGGTATGGAAGAGGATGAAGCCTCATCTAAAGAACAAGCATTCTCATTTAGAGGGGCAGACCTTGTGGTCATGTCACATTGTGTGGAAGGAAAAAGGATCTCCTAGATGAGTATACATTTTTCCCTCATACTGATATTTTACGCATCGATGGAGGGTTGATGGGATGCAATGCATTGTACGAATCCAGGAATTTCTAAGGATCATATTTGTTATCCTGTAAAATTGACAAGGGCAATTTTTACCGATAACCATACCGAAAATTTTGTTTCGATCCCTCGTTAGGGATCCTCCGCATTCAGAATATTGTAAAATCCCTTCCCGGGAAAATTCAGTTTTTTGAACTTAGTCTTTTTGAGCCTTTTTTGGCTGGGCGCATGGTTTTTCCTTGCAACATCAATTTTTGATGCACCCCCTTAAAAGCCTTTGGCGCATGGTTTTCCATGTTAGCACGCTTCTCGGTGCGCCAAAGGCGCATGTATTTTTTCCGTGTTACACCACGTTTTGGTGCGCTAATGGCGCACATAAATTCATGTCGACAACTCGTTTGATGCGCCAAAGTCGCACCCATTCTCCTGTTGTCAGTTACTTCCATGCGCCAAAGGGCGCATGCTTTCCTCTGTCGACAGTCGTTTTCGTGCGCCTTTTCAAATGGTGGTTGGCGCATTTGACAAATTTTGTTATATATACTTATGCGCGTCATGTCATTTTCATTGTTCTTTTGTCAGCACGTGATTTTTTCTGGATTTGTCAGCCCCCTGCTCTGTCGCTTTCGTCGTGTTGTGGACCCGCTCAAGGAATTTTCGCTATATTTTAAGGTAAGAGGTTCTTCCCCTTCCCTGTTTTATGTTTTCTGTTCTTTGGGCTTGTTTTTGTCCGGTTTTGGTGTGTGTATGCCAACTTGCTGGCCAGTTTTCATCAAGTTTGAATGTGTTTGAGCCTTTCCCCGTGCTGTCCTGTTCATTTTCTTCTGTTGCTCTTGCTCTCCCTCCCTCCCTCTTTCCGGATCTGCTGGAAAAGGGGTCGTTTTGTAGCTAGCTGGTCTGTTTACAAGGTTTTCGGAAAACCTTACTTGTCCAAGCAATTTTTGAAGTGGAAGAGAAAGAAAGAGAAAGAGGTTTGAGAGCTTATTTCACAAGGCGCACCGGCGCGCCTTTGTAACAATCAAGACAGTCGCGCCCCTCGGCGCACCTATCCGACTTGCAACATACTCAAAGATCCGCGCCATGGCGCACCCTGCCATCCTGATACAGCTGAAAATTCATGCGCCCATAAGCGCACCCCTTTTGCATGCTCCAAGTGTAAATCCCGCGCTTCCTCCTATAAGCCTTGGCGCACCCTTTACCCATGTTGCATCCCATTTCCACGCGCCAAAGAGCGCACCCAGTTTCGATGCAACAAAAGCCTTTTTTTCGCGCAAGTATAAAGATTACATAGGCGCTGGCACACCCTCCGATGCAGTAACATGATGTTGTGTAAACCCTCCATGCGCCGCGCTATATTCCTTTGGCGCATCATTCGTCCATGTTACACAATCTTTCCATGCGCCACAGGCGCATCGAACCCCAATGTAACACGCATTTCCTGTGCGCCCTGTTATAAAATGCAACCTGCTTCATCCATCTTCCATGCGCCGTGGCGCCAACTTAACCTCTGTTGCACCCTTTTCCTGTGCGCCTTGACTATTCAGCCTGTTACACACATCTTCCATGCGCCCTGCGCCCCGAGCCTTAAAAGTTCTAACTCTTTCTTCTGCTAGTATTCCAATGGAAGATCAAATGACTAATTCAAGCTTCTTGGATTGGGTTTCGCTCCTTCTACGTGCAGATCATCAGATAAGCCTTGAAGAACACATGTCTACGTCAAGCAAGAGACCCACCAAACCAAGAGGGAAGGCAAAGCTAACAGAAGAAGAAATGAAATACAAATATCAGAGGGTCAGGATGCCCGAATCACAGGCAGAATGTAATATGGATGTCAGGGATTCTGAACTGGGCCACATTGACATAGAGGAATTCTGGGTAAGGACTCAGAAAGTGACAAGGAGTCCATGGATGGATAAATTGATAGGCAGCGCCCTGCACTTCGCCGGTGGGGATTCCTGTCAGTGCTGTTAATAACGAGTTTATGATGGTTGTTGCACAATCCTTCAACAAAGACACAAGATGTGTCGAGAATAGCAAGGGCGAGGTAGTTATAAACCTTACTGCCCGTCGCTTTGAGTTGATGCTTGGGATCCCTCACCACCGAAACTATGTGGCTGTTAGCCAACAGGAATGCCTCAAGGCTTGGGAGGACAATGAAGACAAGTGCATGCAATTAATGAATGAGGTCTACCTCAAGAATAAGAAGGTAGTGACCCGGTGGCCTCAAACTATCCACCGGAGTGATTTCTCAGAGGAACTCTCAGTGATACAATCACCTTCCTGAGCAGAGTCTTCGGTCTTTCAGATGCTCACTACTTCCATAAGTGGATGCTGCGGTACCTGGAAACCATGAATAAAAATCTGCCTGATCAGCGTTTCTGCTGGGGGGAGATAATAAGCAGCACTATATCCGAGCAGCAACTGCAACAGTTCGCTACGACCGGAGTATTTCCACATGAACTCCTACGTCGTCTATGCTGCCGCAGCTGAAAGAGATTATCCAGGGCTGCACCGAAGTGGAACTTGGCCTCAGGCCAAAATATATGAATACTATCAAGAGCTGAAGCTGGAGAACAGCATCCAACTCTTTCCGCATGGCTGCACTCTGTCAGAGCTTCCAGGAACGAAAGAGGAGAAAGGCTACTGAAGAGCAGAACAAATCTGCTTCAGGCCTTACAGAATAGGGAAATTCACCTCCCACAACTGCCTCCAAGATACTCCTGATCTGCTCATCGGAGGAAGACAATTAGTATTCTACGATCGGCAGAGCAAGGTATGTTGTTTCGGCTTGGAGGAAGCCAGTCATCAAAGATAGTGAAAAAGTAATCGCCGAGTATATCAGTTTATACCTGAACATCGAGAATGCAAACAAGGAACTCCAAGCATTAGCAGGTCCATTATCAAAGAGTTTGAGCATGCTCGAACTCATCAATGAGGCCTTCCAACAAATGTTCGACTGTTCAGTCGCATATCTTGTCAGTTTCGTAGTACTTCGCCACCCAATGCCCTCAAACAAACCTATGTCCACTCTGGACCTATCGGATGATCAGCTAGAATTCGTTCTGGAAAGATAGACAGGTAAAGGAAGAGGCCCTGGAATGCCATGCATCAAGTGGAGAAGATTGTCTATCTATCTATGACTCCAGGGTTGCTCGCTCCTTCCCTTACATTAAGATCAGTTGGATGGAACACTAACCAGATTTTCCAATGAGATAGCCGCTCAATGACAGGGCCAGAGGTCACTTCGATACTGAATCTATAAACAACCTACTGGCCTGTAGGGCTTTTCATCAGGGTGCCTTATCGAGGCGGGAAAATTATTCCAAAACTCCTGGAAAAGCTCATAGACGAGCGGGAGACTTCGAAGCATCATGAACGGCACAAGGATCCATCACCTGATTCAACATTTTGGGGCCAATGATCAGCAGTTTTAGGAATCTACCCGCGCCAATTCTCCACTATCATCACTGAGCGCATCAGAAACAGGCAACCCTTTTCGGCCGCAGGATGAGATTATGATGAGTAGCTTCTTCTTCGTCTTCTTCTTCTTCTTCTTCTTCTTCTTCGATCTATATTCTCTGGTGACTTTTCTTTTCGAAAATATCGGAAGTAAGATTTGCACAAATGAAGACTCATCCATGTTGCATAATTGGATGATGTCATTCCATCAAAAGTTGTCAAAGTCAACATGACTGTTTTAGATTATTTTGTAAATATCTTTGTAACTAAGTGGTTGGGCTCCATTTTGCCTTCTCCGCTCCCTCATCCTTCTATAATATGAGAATACTTGTGTATTCAAGGGGTGAAACATTTTTTAGACAAAAGAAGTGAGGAGAGAAAGACTTTGCGCTTCTTGTAACAGAAAAGAACAGTAATCAATTATTCGACTTTTGTGCTAATGCTGTGTTTATCCGTTAGATCTTTCCTTACGTTGATCTGTATGTGTTTAAATCTGTTTTATTCATTCTACTTTTCCGTCATTTGTTTATCAGTATTGCTTTGTTTATTTATGCAAGTAGGTTTGGCCCCTGTTTTACTACCAAACTAAAAACAATAAATTCTTCTGACCTTTCTTTCCTGCTTTGGAATTCTTTCTTTCTTTTCTCCCTTCGGATCTGTTTCCTTTCTCTTCCTCCCCTCTTTCATTTTCCTTTCTTTTTCGGCAGGCCTTGAATACTCTAACTTACGTACTGGGATGATATCCCAACCCCGAAGGCAGATCCACTGGAGACTTGCGGGTTCCCTGCTAGTAGAAATAGCAATCAACCAGTTTTCCTTCGCTTGCTGTCCAATAGGGCTAAGCCCTGCCACTGTTGCGTCGGCTATCCTAGATCGTCCGCGCGACCGATTTTCGGACTAATAGTTTTTTGGTGACTCCTCCGCTGGGACGGATAATCTGACAAATCTGTGCTGGTGGTAAGATATTAAAACTCAGAAAATCAAAAGATTGCTCCTGTTTGCAAACCTGAATTTTTTTATAAAAATCTGAAAAATTGCAAAAGTGCTCAAATCGAAAAAATTTCCTTCTGATAGTCATAGATGCGGTGCCCTAGTTACGATCATGTAGTTCGCTGAGTTTTTATTACAATCATTATTTTTTCCGTATATCTGGTTTTTGACTAATTTCCACAAAAGTTTCAAAAAACCTTTGAAAACGTAAAGTCAGATCTGAAATCAGCCTAACTATTCGTCCCTGCCTCTTATCCTCGCTGACTATTTGTCATTAACCGCAATCGTTTTTTTTCGGGAGTATTATTTTTTAAATATTAGAAAAGTATTTGCTGCTGTTTTTGTCAGAGAACCCAAGAACTCAGCAAGTACACCCAAAATAGGTTCCATCTGCGCCGTAATTTGGCAGATCTGGGAAGGTTACACTGCGAGTGACCTTTTACCGCAGCAGAGAGCCCGTGAGAAGCTGATCCTACTTTCGATCTGCTTCAAAGGCATAATTTCAGCGTAACCACCCGGCACGTTTTTTCAGCGTCTAACTGGCTAGCCACGTCATCCAGGAGGTCTCAACCTTCACGAAGAAAAAGTCTTTTTAGGGAACATCCACGTCCCTCTGTAGTGCCTTGCTACTCAGCGGAACTACACTTCCATCCAGCTCGTTTTCTCTTTCAGTCTTTCAATGGCAGTACCCCAGGGGGAAAACGCTATGGGCCCTCTCTACTCTCTCCACATCCAATTCCACTCTCTCCCTCGACGGGAAACAGAAAGAATTTTCCTAAATTGACGGGAAGCGGAAATCAAAGCACAGATTCCCACATATCTTGCTTTCATCCTGTCAATGCAGTATTTTAGACGTGCTTCATGAGATATGTCAGTCCGCCTTTTTTGGAAACCCTACAGGTGGCCTGCAGCTGAATGGTTTCATCAGCATTTGTCCGGCTGGCTCTAGCACTCATTTGGGCATATACTTTCGGGAAGCTTTTGAAGATAGATACAAGCCTTCAGAGATGCCTTTTTTTGCGTTGTTATCGGCGATTACGCCACCTGAATAGGAGGCCCAATGAGACATCGCGCGATTTTGGTCGCCCGTTCAATGCGTTAATCAACCCGTGTCCCTACTGCCATGCTTCCAACACCGGAGAAATCAGAAGTGTTTTCTTCGTGAACGCCATGAGCTCAAAAGTCAGTTTCTTGCTCCTTCAAGAATGAGTAGCTACTCTACCTCTCGCTCAGGCTGCTTGCCATCCGAATAGAAGACAATTTGATAATATCCGGCGAGTTGAAAAAGGAATCATCAAAGTCCAAATCTTCGGACCCCTCGCCTGCCACTTCGTCTGATCCACCATTCCAAAAGATGGCGAACGATCTGCTCGCATTAAAAAAAAGCAGCTAGCCCAGGCCTCTCCCAGTTCCTCGTACCGGGATGTCCCGCGGAGGAATTTTGTTCCTAACAATGTTTCACAAAGACCGTGTCTACCTGCAACTACTCCACGATTGGCACTCGAAGCTCCTCCGGTCAATGCTTTGGCCGAAATTGAAGAGGAAGAGCAGTACTATGAAGAACCTTCGTCTCAAGGCGAAGATGATCAAGATGTGCGGTGAACCGCTGGCGACTCTACTATTGGATACATGGAATTTGATGAGGATGAATCTGACGAGAATAGAGTACTCAGGGCTATGCAAGCAGACAATCCTACGCTGTTTTTACCGTTCGCAAGGAAAAGAAGTAGAAGTTGCTGCCCTGCGCAGAAAGAGAAGGTCGTATCAAGCACACCTCCAACCATTGTTAAAAGAGGTAATCCTCTTCCTACTCAACTCCCTGTTAAATCTTTTGCAAGAAGCTTTTCCGCCCATCTCTCCTCTGAATCAGCCCCCTCATATTCCTATCAAGATCAGTAACCCTGTTCCGCAATCGTGAAGTGAAGGACTCATTCCTTTACCAACGCAACCCTTGGCCGCATTCGATATAATAGATCATGCAAAAAAGACCAAGATCCAGATGTCTGAAGCTGAGTATCTTCAGTCAAACCCCGAACAGCTTGTAAGATTGACTAAGTATATCCAAAGTCAAGCTGTTATATCTAATCAGACTTCCCCAAAAGGAATCCTTTCCACTCCTCCTGAATCCCACATAAATGTTGCTTCAACATCCGCATCAGGCAAGATAGAACCTTTCTATCTCTCTCTCCTAATCAACGGCCATAAGTTGAGCAACTATATAATTGATTCCGGAGCTTCTGATAACGTCATGTCGGTGAAATTCGCCCATGCTTTGGGCCTCACTCTTACCAAACCATTCGGCAAATGTTATTCATTGGAGACCAAGCAAGTGCCATTGATTGGCCAAATCAAAGACGCGCAATTCGCGTTTGCAGCCTTCCCAGATAAAAGAGTAAAAATGACCGTCCTTGTCGCCGACATTCCGGCAGCCTATGGAATTCTGCTAGGAAGGAGCTTTTGCAATGAAGTTGGTGGAGAAATTCACATGGACTGGTCTAAAGCTAGAATTCCAGTCAAAGGCGTAATGCAAACTTTGGAACGGAATCCCAAAAGAAGTACTTGGTCACTAGCTCCGAAGATCCCCAAGCCCCAAATCCTTTTTGAATCATCAGGGATGGGGAACTACTTTTTGTCTACTAAGGCGGATACAAAGGATGTTTTTGTTCAAGAAAAGGATCTCAATAAGATCTGGACCTTGCAATTTGATGGCAGTTGCGCAACCAGTGGATGCGGCGCTGGAGTTGTGCTGATATCTCCCGAAGAGGAGGTAATTCCTCTTTCTTTCAAGTTGCAGTTTTTCAACACTAACAATACTGCTGAGTATGAAGCTCTGTTACTCGGTATGCAAGCTGCAAAGGAAAGAGGAATTAAAAATCTAAAAGTTCAAGGCGATGCTGAGCTAGTTGTAAATCAGGTCAAAAGGATTTACCAAGTGAAAAATGAAAGGCTCAGGCACTACCGTAATGCAGTATGGGACAGCATTGAGGAATTTGATGCCTTTTCGATAAGAACAATTCCAAGGGCTCAGAATGATATGGCCGATTCATTGGCCGTTTCAGCATCTCTCATGCTCCCGCACCCGGGTTTGAAAACAAACAAATACACCATTGAAGTGGTTTTCCGCCCGAGCGTGCCAGAAAACTCTCAGCATTGGCAGGTATTCAACGATGATAACCACCTCATTGCCTTTCTAGAAAAATCAGAAAATTTTGATGAGTTGTATTTTGAAGGATCCACCTCAGCATGCCGCGAATCAATCAACAGTCAAAACCATGAATCAAAGGAGAAAGACGGCATATGTCAGCTCAAAGGAAATAAATTCCGAAGGGCCTGGTTTCTCTGGAGCGCTTGTTTGACAGGCATGACCGTTTTGTTAAAAAGAAGAAGCGGGACGATCCTTTGCTCATCCCCAGAGATAGAACCAGTCAATATAGGTTCTGAGGAACATCGCAATTTGTGAACATCGGGAAATGTTGCACGCCAGAGGAAAAGCGGAAATTCATCAAGTTGCTGAAGAGATATATGGATGTATTGGCATGGTCCTATGCCGATTTAAAGTCCTTCAAGCCAAAGGACGTTCAGCATGACATACCGCTAAGAGACGATGTCAAAGCCTTCCGTCAGAAGCAGAGGCACTATAATCCCAAGATTTCGGGCACCATTCAAGCCGAAATTCAGAAAGATGCTGGACGCAAGAATCATCTTCCCTATCCATCACAGCACTTGGGTAGCCAATATTGTGCCAGTGCGTAAGAAAACGGTGAAATACGCATATGCGTAGACTTCCGAAACTTGAACCAAGCTTCGCTGAAAGACAATTACCCTCTTCCCATAATGGATCAAGTTCTGCAAGCAGTAACTGGATCAGAATGTTGTCTATGCTTGATGGTTTTTCAGGCTACAAACCAGATTGAAGTCTCACCTGAAGATCAATTCAAAACAACATTCACTACTCCTTGGGGTACATTTGCCTATAGCAGGATGCCTTTCGGCGTAACTAACGCTGGTGCCACTTTTCAGCGGGCCATGGATTTCGCATTTAAAGGCATGATGGGAAAAGTCATTGTAGTTTATCTAGATGACTTGACCGTGTTCTTTAAACAACGAAGTGATCATTGTGATCATTTGGAGCAAGTATTGGCCAGGTGCCGAGAACATGGAATTTCCCTAAATCCCAAAAAGTCTGTTTTTGGGGTTACGGAAGGGAAATTGCTAGGCCATGTGGTTAGCAAAGAAGGAACCAAGATCGATGCCGAAAGAGTTAAGGCTATCCAAAGCCTTACTCTGCCTACAAGCAAGAATGGTGTTCATTCTTTCTTCGGGAAGGTAAACTTTCTTAGGCGTTTTGTTCCTGATTTTGCTAAGAAGACCGCCACATACTGAACATGATGAAAGGGGTCACCACTTTCAGATGGAGTGAAGAGGGGAACAGGTCGTTTGAGGAGATAAAAAATTCTGTTGCTCATGCACCGGTCCTGGTATGTCTGGATTTCTCCAAGAACTTCATTATGTATAGTTACGCCTCCGAACATACTGTGTCTGCAATCCTAATGCAAACGAACTCGGAGGATATTGAATCTCCCAATCGCATTCATGAGTTCTCCTCTCAAGCCTCACGAACTGAAATTGACTCAGCTGGAAAAGCCACGCCTTTGCCGTTGTCAAGCAGTGAAGAATTTCAGGTATTATATTCTGAACTCGCATTTACGGTAGTGCTGGTCCAGACACCGCGGTATAAAATCACTTCTAACTCAGCAAGAGTTAGGAAGTTTTGAGAGGGAATTGGATCGCAAAAGTTCAGGAATATGACCTGGATATTAAGGCCACCAAGCTGGTGAGGGGCAAGGGCCTGTGTCAGCTAATGGCTTGAAAAATGAAAATTCTAGAAAATCCAAAAGGAAAAAGAGGACTGTACCAAAGAAGAGCCAAAGCCCCTAAAGGAGCCTGATTCTCTGCCTCTGGTTTTTTATTGTTGCAACCAGTGATGAGTGGTACTCCGATATCACTTTCTTCCTACGTACGGCGAATGCCCAATGCACCTAACTGCAAAGGAGAAGCGCACTATAAGTCAGGGCAGCTAAATATGTCATCTAGGATGACGGTTTATATAAGCGCGGGATCGACGGTGTCTTCCTGCGATGTGTTGACAAGCCCCAGCAAGTAAAACTGCTGGAAAGTTTTCACAATTCAGCCTGTGGAGGTCATTTTTCTTTTCCGTGATAGCACACAAAATCATTCGAGCCAGGTACTATTGGCCAACGCTCTTTCAAGATGCGGCTACCTGGGTGGCAAAGTGTGAACCCTGTCAGCAATTCGTCGGCAAGCCCAAATTGGCTGCCCTTCCCCTTAGGCCGGTCATTATCAATGAACCATTCAGGCAATGGGGAATTGATTTTATTGGAGCACTCAATCCTCAATCGAGTGCCGGACATGGCTATGTCCTCACAGCAATGGATTACTTCACTAAGTGGGTGGAAGCCATACCTGTCAAGCACGCCACTTCTGAGGTGGTTTGCAGTTTTATCAAAGAGAATATCATTGTCAGGTTTGGTATTCCAAACAAGATCGTTGCTGATAATGCTTCTAACTTCTCCTCGCGGGAAGTTATTAGTTTTTGCTATGAATACGGAATAACTTTAGCACATGCCTCGGATTATTACCCTCAGGAAGGAAATTGGTCAGGCAGAATCAGAGTAATAAGAACTTGGTGACCATCCTACGGAAATTAGTAGATGAAAATCAGTGCATGTGGCCACAATTTCTTTGTACGATGCTTTGTGGGCGGGACCGCATTACCCCAAGAGATCTCTCGGCATGGTCACCCTTTTCAAGTGTTATATGGCACTGATGCCGAACTTCCACATTTCTACGGAACTTCCTGCTCTACACTTGGCACGAGCAATCGAAGATGAAACTTTTCAGAATTCTCTAGAAAGAGAATTATGTATCTGGCGGAACTTGAAGAAAAGAGAGTAAGAGTGGTCGACAAGATCACTGAACATCAGAATCAAGTGAAGAGGCTTTTTGACAAGAAGGCCAAGCAGAGAGATTTTCTAGTGGGAGATCTCATCCTTCTTTGGGACAAGCGAAGAGAACCGAAGGGCATGCACAGAAAATTTGATTCCCTATGGAGAGGGCCCTTCAAAATCAAGCGAACTCAATGGAGAGAATAGTTTCTATCTCTCATATCTGGATGGAGCTGAACTCCCACTTCCCTATAGCGGGCAACATCTCAAGATCTTCAGGAAGTAGAGCTTGCTCTCTTCTTTGTACAGTTTATTTTAGTTGTGTGTTTGCTTTTGTCGTGTGTTTGCTTTCAATTCGTTGTGTGTTTTCTTGTTCTCCCTCCGGTCCCCCTTGTTTTTGACTCCGTACCCAATGGATAGGCACATGTGATCTGGGATTCTCTACCCCCGAGTTTGCTCAGGGATAGTCCCCAGAAAGAGCCAGTTGTTATACCGTAAAATTGACAAGGGCAATTTTACCGATAACCATACCGAAAATTTGTTTCAATATCCCTCGTTAGGGATCCCTCGCGTTCGAAACGTTGCAAAATCCCTCCCCGGGAAATCTAGTTTTTGAACTTAGTCTTTTTGAGCTTTTTGGCTGGGCGCATGGTTGTTTGCCTTTGCAACATCAAGTTTTGATGCGCCCCTTAAAAGCCTTTGGCACATGGTTTTCCATGTTGTCACTCCTTTCGGTGCGCCAAAGGATGTTGAGTCAGTTTTTGGTGCGCCATAGGGGCACGTAATCTCTATGTTACACCAAGTTTTGGTGCGCCAAAGGGCAACATAAACATCATGCCGACAACGCATTTCATGCGCCAAAAGGCGGCACCCTTTCCCCTGTCGTCAGATCCTTCCATGCGCCAAAGGGCGCACGCTTTCCCTTGTAGACAGTTGTTTCCAGCGCCATTTCAAAAGGTTGGTGGCGCATTATACTGACAGGTTTTTCTATAAATATCCGTGCGCGCCCATGTCATTTCATTCTTTTTGTCAAGGCACGTGATTTGCTCTGGATTTGTCAGCTTGCTCTGTCGCTATCTCGCCCTGTGGACCCGCTTTCCAAATCATTTGCTATATTTAAGGTAAGGAGGTTCTCCCCTCTTCTCTGTTTTATGCTTTCATGTTTTGGTGTGTCTTGGTTTGCTGGTTGGTTTGACAATGGAAGGTGTTAGCTAGCTTTCTTTCCCCCCTCTGTGCTGTCCTGTTTTGTTTCCTTCCTTTCTTCTCTTCTTCCTTACTCCTTTCTCTCTTCTTTCTCTTCTTCCTTCCTCCCTCTTCCAGATCTGCTGGGAAGAGAGTGTGTCTTGTCCAAGTATCTTTGGGAATGGAAGAAGAAGGAGAGAGCTTTTGAGCTGTTAGTTTTGAGTGGCTTATTTTCGAAGGCGCATTGGCGCGCCTGTAAACAATAAGACAGACGCGCCCCCACGACACACCTACCCGCCATGCAACATGCTCAAGACCCGCGCCCACGCGCACCCCGCCATCCTGCTGCATCTTGAATCCATGCGCCCTCGAAGCGCGCCCTTTTCGCATAGCTACAAGTCAAAACCCGCGCCTTCCTTAAAAAGCATTTTGGCGCAACCCTTTGTCCATGTTGGCATAGATGTTTCCATTGCGGCCAAAGGGCCACTCATTCTTCACACGGAACACAAGCCTTCTGCGCGAGTATAAAGTACAAAGGCGCGGGCGCACACCCTCCATTGCAGGAACATATTTGAGTAAACCCTCCAGCGCCGCGCCATAATCCCTTTTTGGTGGCAGCGCATTTTTATTGTTACAAACAATCCATCCATGCCCAAAAGGTCGCACCGAACCCCAATGTACACGCATTTCCTTTGCGCCCTGCTATAAAATGCAAACCTGCTTTCATCATGCGCCATGCGCCTTTGGCGCCAAGTATAACCCTCTACAACATTGCCTTTCTGTGCTTCCTTATCTATTTTGGCCTTTTAGTTTGTCATTTTTTTCTTCCGCGCCCTGAGCTTACACTCGAACTCTTTCTTCTGCTAGCTTTCCAATGGAAGATCAAATTATAATTTCAACTTTTTTTTGATTGGGTTTCACTTCTTCTTCATCATCAGATCAGCACTGAGTTCGAAAGAACACATGTCTAAAGTCAGAGCACGAAAACCCACAAAACCAAGAGGAAGGATAACTCTCAGAAGAGAGATAACCTACAAATTCAGAGGGTCAGTATGCCCGAATCACAGGCTGAGTGCAGTATGGATGTCGAGACTCTGAATTGGGTCACATCACATGGATGAGTTCTGGGTTTAGAACGCAAAAAGTTTACAACAAGAAGTCCATGGATGGACAAGTAATAGGCAGTCTCTTGCATTTCGCTGCGGAATCCCCGTCAGCGCTGTAACAACGAATTCATGATGGTGGTTGCCCAAGGTACAAAAAAGACACAAGATGTTCGAGAACAGAAGGGGCGAGGTAGTCATAAACCTCACTGCCCGTCATTTTTGAGTGAATGCTTGGCAATCCCTCACGCACCACCGGAACTAGTGGCTGTTAGCCAGCAATAATGCATCAAGGCCTGGGAATACAATGAGCCCATTGGCATGCATGGATGAATGGAGGTCCTACCTAAAGAACAAGAAGGTGTGACCCGGTGGCTCAAACTATCGCACCGAAGTGATGTCTCAGAGGAACTCTGATACTATCACTTTCCTGAGCATAGTCTTTCGGCTTTCAGATGCCCACTATTTCCATAATGGATGCTGCGGTCCCTGGAGACTGAATAAAAAATTTACCCTTAAAACCCGATCAGCGCTTCTGCTTGGGGGGAAATACTAAAGCTAGCACCATCTCGAGCGCTACACCAGCTTTCCACAAACTGGAGTATTTCAGATGAACTCCTATGTCGTCCTTAAGCCTGCAGCACATCGGCAAGGGATTAACCATACCCAGGCTCAACCAAGTGGAGTGTTGTCCTCAAGCCAAGATATTTGATTACTACCACAGAGCTAGGCTGGAGTAACATCCCTCCCTCAATTTGCTAAAATCAATGATGCGTTCTTACTATCACGTCATCTGCCTGCTGAGGCCACATGACTCATAGCCGACGACCAAGAACATAGTAGCAGTCACAAAGAAATGGGGAGGCCTTGTTCACCCATTTTCCTCCCACGTTCACTATCTAAGGCTGTTCACTTTTTGGGGATAGCCAACCAGGCTACCAAGTATGCTGGACCCAAAGTTTGATTTACTGAGTTAGCAAGCAGCTGGTCACAGTACCATGAAAATTGCATCAAAGAAAGAAGGGCGAACTCCTTTTCCCCCTCACGTGGGCCTTACACATGCTCCTCCTATCACAAAGCGAAGGGAAATGTTCGCATAGCTGGAGTTTTGCTGAATTTAAACATGACCTTGCCCAGCCGGCCTACCTTCGATCCTAGGGGCTTTCCTACCAAGGCTAAGCTGGATCCGATGCCATTCCCTCAAATTGATGATATTTACTTGATGTTCTCCATGAGGTGGAATCAGAAGAAAGGATCACTCACACTCGCGCTTGGCATTAACGGAAACATCCAATACGGAGTGGCCATTGTCCCCCAAGGCCTTCCAAACTAACTGAAGACGAAACTGACAGGTTGTACAATTACACGGAAGGTGGATGATGGCCCTTCCTTCCCGGACATTGACAGAAGCAAAGCTCCTCAACAATTGAGGAGAGGGTCAGGCTACTGCGGATAACATAACAGTGGTGCCAGCATGTAACGGACTAATCTACTACCTCGGGTTAGATTTCACACCTTCCCCTTTGGGATAACGCACCTCCCAATGTCGAAGAAGCTTCTGAAAGGCAAAGGTGCAGAAGGTG